>MU151186.1:10948-70080 GCA_015584085.1 Macrolepiota fuliginosa MF-IS2 | reverse complement strand
AGTCGTGCTCGCACCTATTGTCTGATTGTTTTATTTCGTTGCTAGCCAGATACCGGCGTTACAGGGGGGACAGACGGTAGGTGCGAGCACGACTGCGTCCGACAGTCGTTGGGGCTTCAAAGACGGACGCGAGACCAGAGAGAGAAAGAGAGGGAAAGAAAAGAGCGAAACATGCGAGACAGTTTAGATAGAAAATCCTGACATAAATTAGGTCGACACGTAGGTAGGTAGTAGGTATTATATTACAATGAGAACGTATTTTATACGATTCGTCGTGCGGAGGGAAACGGGTGGGCGAATGAGGGTGAGGTGTCTGGTTTGTCAGATTACTAGAGAACGCTGGTTGGCGCCTAGCTTTCATAGGTAGCCGACCGGGCGTCTCTACACCACAACCACTTTCGCCACATATTTTACCAACGCTACGCACACACAGATATCCACCTCATCAGCGCAACGTTGAGGGAGCATCAGGGCTCATGGACATGTGGAGGGGTTGTGGCCACATCGGGGACGCGTCGGGAATCCACAAGAGGGCCACAGTCGTGGCGATAGCCCATCAAACCAGGCCACAGAGGATGGTGACAGCGCCGGGAGGGGGGTGGTCTGTTGAAAGATGGTGGCTGATCGTGGTCGTGACAAACAAAGCGACCGCGAGGTAGACTTAGACTATGTTGCAATAGATTCAAATGTACATATTTTGCTGATGTGCTAGTTCATTCTTATCGCTCTAATAATCCTTTTGTACAACCCTTTCGTTTATCTCTTCGATATACATACCTCCAGGAACCATGTAGTTGTTCCCTCAGCTCTCGTCACCATTGTGGTTTACTGAGGTGAGTATATGCCTTATCTTTACTTTTTCATATACTCGCCATGTCGTAGTACTCGGCATTCTTACAGGTATTGTTAATATACAATTCTCGTCATCATCCCGAGTTACTGAGCACCCTGTATTCTTACAAGCGATTCGTTGTACGTTTGGAGCATGGAGGGAGCGTCTTCTTTCAAGAGGACATGTCCGGAAGCAAAGAACGCTCCAATTCAAGCTCTTCACGCGGAGGGAGCGGCGGTTTTTCGTCATCACATTGCATCGCAGTCTCTGTGCGGACAGCAATAGTGATACTGGGTCTATTGGCAGGGTTTGTTTGGCTGGAACTTGCCGTGCTCCAGCTGTGCTGTTTGTGCTTCAGCCCGTGAATACTCCCGTTGATACCGAAACTGGGTTCGCCCGATGGTTCACGGTCAGCTGCGCTCCGGGGCCGGTTGTTCAGCATGGCGATGAATGAGTTACTATATCTACGGAAAACATGAGCGGCCTAGCCTTGTAAAATTTTAATAGTGCTTTCACTCACAATTTTCCTAGAACATAGCCTCTGCCGAATGTTGTCAGGACATTGGTAGCTTGGTGATTCTTGGGTGGGTTTGACTTACGGACATAGAAAATAGCTTGTTTTCTGGGAGCAATACATCAGGGGATTTACATAGTACGGTCGCTGAAAGCTTACCGGGGGTGCAATAGGCGGAATGACCGCACAAAGTAGGACCGCCATCGCAACAAGGGCTTCTCGCACATTAACAACCAACCCAAGATTGAAGAACAGATAACAATCTCAGCTCACCACTGGCTACATTTGTTTCGATAACGAGCCTGATTAATCGTGTCATTACCGTTGGTCTTCTTCTAGCAAAGGGTTTTGACGAAAGGAGCTGTACTCAAAGGTCAATCTAGTATCAGGATCATGCCGAATTATCCGCACAAGATAGGTCATTGAGCAGGCAATGAGGGTGTCTGCTACCGCGCTGGACCCTGCCCATAGCTAGAAGTACGTATGTTAGTCCTACTTGACACTTGCTTGAACACCGGAAAGGCACCCACAACTCCAAAGATATTGGATCTCGGATGCCAGTTTACGATCGTCCCGTACTGCTGATTCTGATTTTTTTTTCGCGATGAGTACAAGCCCGATCCGAAGTATTTTCAACGTACGATAATCCCAGACCCAATGCCTCCCACAGCCTGACTGCAGGCAGCCTGTCATTAAACGTATTTATATTAGCTATTTCTTATCATCACAGCTATCATTTAAGACTCACAAGTGTGATGACCATTGTTGGTACTTTCCACCTGCTCAAATGATATATCCTCCAACAATAGACCCCTTGCGAAATAAGCGCGATAACTGAACCCATAATCGGCGAGTCGAAGTTGGCAAGATAATATTCGCCCAATTTGCGAATATCTCCGTATCCGAAGACAAACCAATGGAACCCATCGGCCACGGACATCGCCGTTTGTGCTGTTTCGAGCACAAACTGTAGATGCACTTATGGTCGGGTATTAATTAGTACAAAAACACATTAAGTATGAACGTTGAGACCCACCAAGATTCTTTAGCCATCTCAAGTCATTGGAGGGACTAGTGTTATAGTGATCTTGAAATTCATCGATCGGTTAGCATCGTTGGGCAATTGAAAGCAAGTCTTTTTCAACCATACAGTATTGCAACGTCAACAGTCCGAAGAGATAACCATTGAGAAATATTCCAAGGAACTGATTATGGCGTAAACGTCTTCGGCAGTGATGGTGAAGTCAAGTAGACGACTCACCGGACCCCCAGTTCTTCATACAGAATCATCATCTTCAGGTATAACCAGCTGTTATTCAAAGAGTTATACTCACATAGTAGCGATGTCCGGAGGCAGTTGAGGTAACGAGTCGGCCATCGAGAGGTAGGGAAGATACTGGTACCCTGAGCCTAACCAATATTACCCACTTATAATGCTTTAACGAAATCAATGTTCATGATCATATCAATCGCCGTCTGCGACTGCCTCCCCAAATCTGTACGAGTTGAACTGCCACCCTTTAACTATAGCATGGGATGGGCGGGATATTCAAATTTAGCACCCATGTACCCATGCGTGTCAGCTTTCCATAATTGACGGCAAATTCATGTGCCAAGGTTATCGTGGCACAGCAAGCGGAGCGGCTTTAATGAACAATCCGTAGGGTCTTCGAAATCTTCGATGTTTGATATATGCCCATGGATGGGAGTAAGTAGCGCATTTGTGGCTTTGGTAGTGCTATTTAATACATGTGGAGAACTAAATTGGACCAACAGAGCCCACGCATTGGTATACAACGGGTACGGGTAAAGCCCACCGCCTATGAGTTGGGGAGAGAAGGGCTAATGGGCGCAATGAATACTATATGTCACACAAGGGAATAAAGCATTGCCCGAACCTCTGGGGGTATTATTTAAAACGTGTTATAGAGTAGTATTGCACTTCGAAACAAAGGATGGATCTGATTATTCGGAAAGACAATACGCCCGATCATGTTTAGATGTTTCGAGGCATGATTATTGGCGTTATCCACAACAGAATACGCACATGTATGTACATTGGAGGTCCCTCGTATTAGTTTTGACGAAAAGATGATCAATCATCTGAGGCCGACCCCTGATTGATCGATTATGCCAGCCGAGAATGGGTTATTGTAAGATCCGGGTTCTCCGAGTAGCTATCTGGTCTTTTATTATTCAACTACGTTTGGGAGGAATATTATCAGGACGTGTAGGCCGAGGTCCAAATCTCACGTCCGAACTGACAATAAGACATAGTACCGGGAGTCGAGTACCATTATTATGTGGTAAGGTCTATAATTGTGATGGAGAAACGACCTCACTGTAGGACCTGGAGTCGTGGATCAGAGGCCGAGGAGACTCCCAGCTTCCAAGCTCAGTGTGAAACTGGAGAAAGCGGATGTGCCTCCCGAACCCTCCTCTTGGTTCACTCCGCGGTCATGTTCCCTGTTGGGAGCCGAAAACCAAATCGGGAAGTGGTGCGTGGGAACATAAATAAGCAGATTACTTAGGTCTTCTTTCAGCCGAGGTGTCACGTCTAGGAGGGTGAACGAAAACGAGGTGCCATGCGGGAAAGTTCCGTCAGTCGTGATGTCTGTGACGGTCGTGCCTAGCTCAATCTTCGCGAGGTGTTACATGTACCTATTCTCAAAATCTGGGAGACCGAGCGAGGTGGTTCAGAAAACCAAACACGTACACCCAATGAGATCATATTCCCGCGCCAATTAAACCAGATTGATCGGAAGCTCCAACTTGCCCGAGTGACATCTGTTCTCCTCCTGCTCTCATCGCTTCCAACGAGTCGCCAGCGGTTTGATTAAATCATTCATCATATCCCCGAGAAAGCATCTTCGATGGATAGAGAGATTGATTTGAAGGCACAGTCTGATGAGCTAAATCTGTATGAGGTCTTGGGCGTGCCAGAGGACGCGGCCGTGGATGTCATCAAGGTAGGTTTCGAACTAATCCCCACTTACAAGAGGAACTGAGAGCGTTGGCGCGGTCGACAGCGCGTATATAGGAGGCTTATTTTAGAGCATCATCCAGACAAGAATTCGGAGGATATGGAAGGGTCCACGAAGCGGTTTACAAGAATTCAGGAAGCGTATGAGGTGCTCACCGACAACCGAGTATGCGTCACATTCTTCCACGCCCCAAAACGGTTGTGAATGCTCACGTCAACACAAATGTATAGAAACGTAGAAAATATGACCTCCAGCGACAGTCGCAGCGCCACCTCCGCACTCCTAACAACACTCATGCACAGAACAGCACCACCCGCTCCCCCAACGCAACACCGATCTTCTCTTTCTCGTTCACCTCTAACTCTCCGCTGTATCAATTCTCGGTCTCGGGTGATCAGAGACAAAGTTTTGAATTTAATATTCGATCCGCGTCACCGCGCACTCACAATTCTACTTCAACCAGTGGGAGTAGAGGTGATTCGATGGGCAGCGGTATCGGCGGGGGCGGTTCATTTGAGGGAAGAGGCGGATTTAGTTTCAGTGCCAGTACGAGCGCAGGGGGTTCTTCCAGAAAAAGACGGAGGAATCCGTATGAGAGTCTTGAAGATGATTTGAGTGACTTTATTACGTGAGTTTTATGGACGACAGACTCTCGTAATTCAAGGTACATTGATTTTGGACATGTATATTGTGTACTCCTTTGTGCTTTATTCTCTTCGTTACCCGTTACAAGTCAATAATTGTTATCTGACCAAAACTCGAACCCAATGCGATCCGGCCAACATCTTCGTCATAATCCATTGAAGACCAGTTATTCTGCTCATTCCAGCATACAACCTCACGCTTCGTTTCTACAACATCGTCCTCATCACCCCACGTCTTTCCAGGCTCTGGAGAAAGAGAACCAGGGAACGCGGTAGCGACCAGTGACTCATTCATGTGCTCCGAACGGATGAAGGTCTGGGGACCTAGCGGCCCCTCGTAATTCGACCAATACAAGCCTGCGGCGGAGCGGTCTCGCGGTTGGATCCACACTGCAGTTCCTAACCGTCCTAGAATTATTTCCGTGCACCGTAGAGCACCACGTAGCGAGGTGACCTTAGAAGTTAGCACTGGGGGGAAGATGTACGGGGTTGGCACAGAATATGATGGTGACGTTATACCGTCCACTTCGTCCAGACTCGCAGATTCCCAGGAATTGGCACCGTCCATGAACGTGAACTCTGGGTTAGGGTAGAGGGTATATAACTCGATGGTGAGAATATCGGAGGACCACGGGTCGTCTGTCTCAGCGCGGACGAGGATGGAAAGTGATCGTTGCCGGAGGTGATCCTTTGGCAATGAGGTTTCCGAAGTTTCGAGGCGTTGGCCCATGACCCTGACCGAGACACCGTCGACCCAACCAAAGGAATGTCGAGCGGTGGATGTATATTGTAAAGGCCCTTTGCCTTGTTGTTTGAGGATTGGGTAAGGGAATAAATGGAGCGAGCGAGCTCGGACAACGAGGACACTCTGGAAAGCGAAAATAACTTGGATGCAGTTGTCGTGCTGGATGCGCGGGAAGGTGAGTCGTATGACTTAATGTGAGTAGGAAATCGGCTCACCTGCCACATACTTTGACCATCATTGCCACGATGAAGAGTAGCATAAGCATTTGTTCTCCAATTAGTGATAATCGTTTCGCCAAAGTCGTCGCTCATGGCCAGGAAATCCCCTTCAAGTGTAATTGGTTTGAACGATGATGAGATGGACATGATAGACTCCAAAGACCAGTCTCCGGAATCCTTATCACGCTTGAGCGAAAGGAGTTCTACGGTTTGATCACTAATACATGCAGTTCAGTCGTCTGGCGGTCGTAATTGAGTTGAAGAGAAGGATATGAGGAACCAAAACAAATTGGTGAACGAACCCATTGTTAATAACAGAAACAGCAGCCTTCGCCTCAGAGGATGGACAGGAATTGAGGGTGAAGCCATTGAAAATAGCGCCCCTGGGCGACCAGTCGCAGCGTTTGCGGAAATCACAATTTTCGCTAGCCGTTCGCGAAATAACAGGCTCCAGCTCCCACACAGTAACCACAGACCAGACGCTCTTCGAAAGAGTGAAGATCACATTGCCTTCTGAGCCTGGTAATATACGAACGTCTGTGATAGACGTGCTCGTAGTCCCGTTGACGAACCACCTCCGAGTCGGTGTCCAGCAACGCGATAACCACTTTGTCGCTAGATGGGCGGCGCGGCAGACGTGTTCCTCCAGTTTCCTTGTGGGAAGGCTATCCAAAGGGACGTTTGGGAAAGGGTGACCCCGTCCAACGACATAGTACACACAAGCATTTGTCCAAACGATGCGCGACTGCGTCAATGCGCATAGGCGTTTGCACGTCTAACTGAAGCTCGTGAGTGATATCCCGGTAGTGTCGGAATTGCTACCTTTCTAACAACAAGTAGCTGCAGGGGTTCCAGGAATGAAAGAATGTATATCAGAGTATCGTCGTTGAGGTTTATCAGAAACATCCTTGCGTGCTGGATATTGAAAATAATCGGCGTTAACAAGTGCCACTGTGTGGCGAATTGATGACGTTATCTTCGATCATCATGTGATATCCCCTGAATGTGAGGTAACGTTCGGTACCAAAATTAATGTTCAATAACCTTCAGTGTTATACAGTCTATGAAGTTCCCGCACACAGATTATCGGATATTCGAATATCTGCTTCGTGAATTCCGGAGAGAGGCCCCCCCTGATGTCTCGGCCAAGGACAGTTGTACCCCTGACATGGTAAGTACCCCTATATCTAGGGGACCGAAAAATGATGTCTACAAACATTTTGTCCAGGAATGCAACTGAAGGTCGACAAAGTCGAGGGAGGTGGGCTTTCCAAGTTCTTCAACACTTTTAGCTCTGCGGATAATCTTTAGGGACAATACCCAACATACTGCCTAAGCATCCAGGCATTGCCCCACTCACTACTCGATCGTTTGGAGACCGAAGTGCTTACCCCTCGATCAACGACGATCTTTGTCTATGGATCAATACCTCTTCGTATTTATAAGGGGCAAGTGGTGTGCATGGAACCTTGAGTCAGCTTTGGTTCCCATTACAGAAGAGCCAAATCGTGGGGTTCGCGCTTCACCCAGAACGCTTCTCTGCCCGCGTTACCGCTTCACATCACGACCGACGGCAAAAGCTGGTTCATAACACTCTTAGCTGGGTAGTTAATCACATCGCCACTGGGAACAGTGGCCGCAATCTATTTTGCTGCTTGTGAGTATCCGGTATTCATTATTGTTCTCGGAGACAACTTTCTTACCGTCCAGGCTTATCTTCTGTATTACCATGATGGCCACGACAAGAGCGGAAGCGAATGGGGTCTTTTTCCCGAAAATTGGGACCATCATTGACGGAGGCCGCCTGCAACTTCTGTCCATCATTGGCGAAGGTGGCTACGGCGTCGTTTATCAGGCTATTGATGTCCACAATACGCACTGCTCTTACGCCGTTAAGTGTCTCATCCGAACTCCAGAACAACATCAATCACATACACGAGAAATTTTCCTTCATCGACTCGTTTCCTCGCATCCCGGAGTTGTCACCCTTCACCGCTTTATCGAGGAAGACGAGTACTTATATCTTGTTATGGAGTACGCCTCCGATCAGGATCTCTTTATCCAAATATTGGACAAATGCCGCTACCTTGGAAATAATATCCTTATCAAGAACGCTTTCCTCCAATTGCTCGATGCTACTGAGCATTGTCATTCCCTTGGTATCTATCACCGCGATCTCAAGCCAGAGAATTTCCTATGTTTCGACAACGGTCTGCGCATGGTACTCACAGACTTTGGACTTGCTACCACGGAAGAAATGAGCGGGGAGTTTAGAACCGGGAGCGTGTTCCATATGAGTCCGGGTACGAGCTCATCACCCCTCTCCCTCGTGCTCTAACGAATTTGAATAGAGTGTCAAAGGGATGGTCCAAATCGAGGGGAGGGTTATTCACCCGAGTTTTGTGATATTTGGTCACTCGGCATCCTCCTCCTCAACTTAGTCACTGGTCGGAACCCCTGGGGGCGCGCGAGCCGACAGGATCCCGCATTCTACCGCTACCACTATAATCCTCACCATTATCTACCCACGGTCCTCCCTATTTCATCTGAACTCAATGATGTGTTAACGATGATATTACGCATGGACTGGCGAAAACGTCCATCCATCCCCCAGATTCGAGTGGCCATCATGCGCGTTAGTTCCTTTTATGCGAAGCACACGGTCTTCGAAGGAAATCTTGCGAAATGTGGATGGGAAGTCGGCAGGGATCTCGGTCCTGGAACGCAGAAGCCCGACGTTCGAGTTCACCTTCCTCCGATACTTGAAGCCAGAAGTGATACGCAGTCGAACCGTCCCAAAATGATTATCAAGGGCCATATCAGACCGAGATCTTCCAGGAAAAGAGTGAACCCGCAAGAGGATGGGGACGACGATGGTGCAGACAACCAAATTTCCCCTAACCCCCCTCCGGGATTGCAGTCCGACACATCATCGTGCACCTCGGACCTATCATGTTCACCCATTACACCAAATTCTGTCAACCTTTCGTTTGACCAGCGCTTGGCATCGGGACCGAAATACAAGTGTTCTATCAATTCGTTGCTTTGTGGTCTTCAGTCTTTTCTTCGTCTCTGTTCTTCATCCAGCTTACCACGGCGGGATAATGGTCGCTTGACTCCGGATCCTGATATGTTTACTCTCGATATTTAATGAAATATGTATTGTGCACACCAATGAAACGAAGCATACCGTCTTTGTTTTAGTTTAATCGCACGGGCTTGCATTGAGGTGATTAGGAAGCAAACAATTAGGTTAGAATTACCGTTTTTTATCCAAGGGGACAGTCGCTCCGGTTGGGACCCCGGATGGCTCAGGGGACGTGGGGACACGAAAGGAATGAGTGATTGTAATCATGTCATAAATGGTCCGCAAGGGCCTTCTAGTATCACTTAGTCACCAATCTGGGTCGTTGTAACACCCCGGGACAGTTTAATCCCATCCTTAGTTGATATTGACTGGCAGAATGCGCATTGAGAGTCAGGAGAATACATCAAATTCAATTTAAGCGTTTACTTCGGGGCAGACGATCTACTCAATTGCAGCCCACATTACGTACATGAGCTAAAATCTATAAGGCCTATGTTATTATCCTCGATGTATCCGAAGCGCCCAGTCCCTTCGTCAAAATCCATTTTGTATTCTTTGTACGCCCAAGTGGTATTCTCCCATCCTCTTTGGTATGTGATGTCCGAGTCCCAGGAATACCCAAATCTAATACCATCCTCACCATACGGTACGTAGCCTTTAAGGAATCCAAGACCGTGGATAGCAGGTGTGTGCCACAAGTCGGATAGTTTAACAACTGTCGGAAGCTCTTCCTTTGAGACTGGTATGACCAACCCCAAGACGCCCTGAACTGTACTTATCACTTGTTGGTAGCGACTACCATCGAAGTACAACTCCGAGAAGCCCATGTATCCAACTTCAACAGGATAGCTCCACGCAGAGAGGCGAACAGGTGATGATAGCACACGACTAATAATTTGCTGGAAGTTCACTTTTTCAGGGGCAGGAATATCATAGATGTGGATTCCATCGCCCTTATCGTAGACACAGAGAAGCCTATCGCTCCCGATGCCGCGCACGCACACCTATGACGGCACTTAGTTTAGACTTCATGCAACAATGATTAGAGGCTTCACATACCGGACCCTTCCGCACACGGAATCTAGCTCTCAAACTAGTAGTTTCTGAACAATCTTTCCACCAACGGACTTCGGCATAACTGTAGAACCCCGTATTTACACAAACAACTAGATCGCCAGTAAAATGAAGAAGGGCCCTGGAGCCTGGTGAATATGGAATAGACACCAGCTTTGATGCTGTCAAAAAGCCATGGTGATCAACAGTCAGCCTAACATGCCAAATATGTAACCTTTGTATTATATTAAGACTCGTTTTATCTGGATGACAGAACACAAACCGTCAGTGAGGAGCGAACGCACGATTTAGAACCGGATCCTCATACCCTGTCCTCCAAACGCAATTTTGAATTCCAGGGTAGGAGACTCAGGATCAACGCAAACCCCCAGAAGTTCGACGTGCTGCTGAGCTCCTTTAACACCCTGCTGCTCATCATGCTCTGGGCTGACAAGGACCATAGGTGTAGGCTCCGCAGAATTAAGGTCATAGTAACAAATATACCCTAGCGCATAGCCGACAAGTATCCAGCGACCCCCTGGAACAATGGTCACAGTGCAGGGCTTGAGGTGCCCGAAGCAGCTGAGCACTTGGCGACGTGGACAGGCTGAGGTTTTCTTCCATATTTCATCAATGATGAGCCGCTTCTGTGCCCACTCGCGTATTTGGTGTGTTTCAAGAGAGTCAAGTCTACCACTCTCCGGTCGAGGAAGATGCGGGTATCGGGCAGAGTAGTCTCTCGCAAGATTGAGCCAGACGATGCGAGAGTTGGTCGCCTGGAATAACTTAGTGCTGGTCTGGGGGCTGTCAGCTCCTGAAATACCCTTGTCAAAGGCTGGGACAGATGTACCTTATGAAACGAGAGGACGTCTGTAAAAGTCAGATAGGATGCTATCTCTGACAGGACCTCGAGTGGAAGGTCCTGGAATTCCGTCACACATGGGTTAATGTTTGGGCTTGAGTTCCTCAGGCGGTCAGACATGCCGTCTAGAAATTGGGTTGTGCGTCCGACTTGAGGATGGGGAGTCAGAAAGGACCGTGAGAGTTGGCAATGGACGTGCTGGAGCCGTTTATATTACCCCACCTCAAAATAGAAGACAGAAGACGGCAGGACTTTGCGGGTTTCGCCCTTGTGAAGGGGCTCATCAGGGCCCTTTATCACTGCCCTAACCCGCCTTGACTCCAAAGGCGACAGAATTAGACTATGCCGGAACCCGACCGAGCTGGTAGCATGCACTTTGGACCGCCTTTGTATGAGCAACGGCCAGTGCACTACCCGCCCCATTGTGAGGAGACACGACACCATTCGCCTGTCTGTGTGCGACCCTGTGGCTGACAAAGCACCCAGGGATCAGACCGGCCGCCTCCGAAGATAAGGCGATAAGATATCGCTAAAGTGCGACGTCTTGGGATCAAGATGGGATGAGCGCGGTAATGTATTCTGGCACATACCAGAAAAGTATGATTTAATTTGTATTGAAAAGAAACCTGCCGTCGACAATGGGAAGGTGAACCATCCAGCCAGGCGGCATCCAGAAAAACCAAGTAGAGCTAATGGATCAAAGGTCCGTAATGACAAGACGAGATGATGAAATAATGCAGGCAGCACATGCGGGTTGGGGACTACAGTTACATGAAATAAATGATAGTGCCGATTAGTAATACAAACACAACGGGAAGAAAAGTACGAAAGTGATGTGTATTTCTTAGACTGGGGAATGAACGAATGACGGGATGGGAGGTGGAAGGTGTGAACCAAAGTGCCCAGGACATTACCAAGGGACAGCTCGCTATTCATCGGGCGTGCCACGGGTATGATGTCGAAAGAGGTCGTATGTCAATGCTAGTCTTCACTGGAGGACTCTACAGCCCGTGATCAGCAATGTTGGCATCAGAGGGCATTGATGGAAATGAAACTTACGATCTGTGCTTCACTAGTATATGCTGAAGGTGGCTGTTGCACTGTGAGCTGCATGAGGCCATCCGTACTCGTCGCACTAAGCGGACTAGTCGGGCTCCCAAGACTCTTCACGGTCCCTCTGATCGTTTCACTCTCGTCACTCAAGCTTTTTTCAATCTTGCCTTCTGCCCCAGCGCGTCCATGTTCCAAATCCAGGTTTGATGGTAGGTAATCATGGTACCCCTGGTCATAGTCGGGTAAAGTCGGAGGGGGAGGGGGACTCCAGAAACTCGATGTTGCGGTACGAAGTCGGAGTCTGTGAGTGCGGAGTTGCGATTGTGTTTGGCTTTGTGAAGAGCGGAATTTGTGGCTGAATAATTGGTAGCGACGAGGTATGAGATCGGTCACTGGTGTCGTATTCTCAGAATTGAGGTCGTCCGTATTTGATGAACCGACAGTGACGGTACGTTTACGGGCGTTGAGCATTGTCAGGAATGATGCAACATACACTTTTCTGGCTGTCAGACTCAGGAACCGAGCGGCGGAGAAGGTGCTTACGCTTCGTCAGTATAAACTGGAGTCCAAGGAAAACGAAAGTGTTGGACAGAAGAATGTACTGGTCGTGGTTTAGTTGTGGTAATGAGCTTGGAAATGCGTGGACTTACCGAGAACAGGGCTGAAAGTGAACATGCACTAAGGTGAAGTAATCAGAGATTTTCTTCGCGGCGGTGACTTGGCCGTACCTTGTTAACAATCCAGAACTCAGAGTATATTGTATAATGGTCGAGATCCTAGAGTTCAACCTAGACAGGTCTCGGTCCATATTCACAGCTAAGGTCTGGGGCAGGGCGAACCTGGAAGCCGGGGCCTGGCTCTTCCACAAGTAATAGCACATCGAGGCCGTAATGATGAAGTCGATTCCTGTAGCTGTCGCGAATGCACTATTGATTACCCACTAAAAGGGAACAATGTTAGTGAAGCCAAGGTTGACAATGAACGAGAGATGGTTACCGATATCCGTCCGAGTTCGGCGTAGGTGTGAATCGTGTATCTGATTTCCATTCATCAGAATAAGCGAAGGGGAATGAGTTGATAAGGTCATACATCTGATACGCCAAAACTGGAAGTAAGAGGGTCAAAATCTAAATCTCCGCGCGTATGACTATCAGACTCACCAGCTCCGATGACTAGTATTCAGAAAGATTGCAAATTATTGTTAGGGTCGCCATAACGTTCAAAAATATGCCCAGGCTCACCGAAGCCGCCTACTAGAACAAAGGCCTGACCAAATTTCAGCACAGGGTCTAATTGCCAGGCAAACAATACTCACCACCAGATACCCCACTCCACCCCGGTGATACTCGCCCACTAAAATATCGATCACCGCCCGTCAGTATTCTAGTCGCACGATATTAATAAGACAAAAGAACTGACATATCCACACGCGGAGCGCGTATAGACTATGTACCACCAGTATGATAACAACCTTGGCAACAAATTCAGCCACCAGCGCCCGCGGAACCCATTGGATGAACGATACTCACGTTGACCGAAACTTGAAGCTAGGGACGATTCCGTGACTCAGCTCCCTTTTACTTACGCCATTGGATAATATATTGCTCACCTTGATCGACCTATTTATGGTGAAATGAGCGCCCATGTTTAGAATGCAAAAAAGGTAAGAAAGAACCTACCAGGAAATATGCTCCAGCCCTAAGATGTTCCCGAACCCATTCACGATATAGGTGTACACAGCGTGAATCGTCAGCGCAAGATGCAATGTATCCAGAGACCTTGAAGGTTTGACGTCATGAGTGCATTGGGGACACGAGGCGAATCGAGGGACGCGTACCATAGGATTGCGACCTGTGCAAAATTAAGTCCTCAGCTTACCAAGACTAAACAGACACACAACTCACCGAATACTTGTGCAATTGGGAATCTTTTGGGTAGAGATGGTAGTACCAATACATCTGCAGCGTCGTGATCCCAAATAGACTTCACAATCAATCAAAAGTTAGTACTCTATCGTTGATTCCCAAGGAACGGGACGGAAAAACATCACAACTGGAATTTGAGAAGAAACGTGTACTCACAACATGGCAGCCAACACCCCCAAGAACAACGCGCCCACTGTATTATCTAGCGTCGCGTTCTGCAAACTCAGCATCGTTGTGGGTGGCATGGTATTCTCCGTATGTTTCAACGCAGTTCGTATTGGTATTGGTAAACGTAAGCGGTACCGCAACGTTGGAAGGATATGAAGGACAATGTCCAGGACCAGGGGACCCAAGGGAGAGGGGGGGTGAAAAAGAGTGTCGAGGTGACTCAGAAGCAGCTCGAGTCTGACAATAAAAGGTTAATCTTGGGTCATGAACACGATGGGGAGCACAGCTATTTGAAGGGGAGAGGGGGGATTTAATGTTCCGAGCGGCGTACCTTACTCATACACCTCAAGGCTCAACTTGTCCCCATTGCGCTACGTAAACTTCCTAAGGTAGTGAATGCACAGCTCCTAGAACGGAAATATAGCCTATTGAGGATGAAAAACCAACTCTAGAAATAGATCAGCCCACATATCACTGGAAAACGATAAAGTTTTACCTAAAATACTCAATCCCCAATCATCCCTTCCATTCTCCGCTGATAAGTTCCCACGACGAAAACCTCTAGATGTACAAACATAGAATGGAAAATTGAAGGGTAGTGGGGTACCACATGTAGCCTAATACCAAGAGTTGAAGAAGCTGAATCAATAAGGGTGGCGCGGGAATAGTAGTTCACCGGTCCCAGGATGGTAGTAATCCACCGGTCCCAGGATGGCCGGGAATAAAAAGTCACCTAGGGAGGATCGCGTTCTATTCCGAAATCAACTCCGGACTTAGATGCCTCATGGCGAACTAATACAAAATGCTGTGCAAGGATTACACAACTCCTCGACAGAGGAGCGAGCCCGATTAGAGCTTTAATCGGAGAGGGATTTGGTAGCTTTCAAGTTATCCTTGACGCATTCTGTAGAATTAAGTTGATAGTAGAAGAGTTGATGTGGAATGGTGAGAAGGGGTTCCTAGCATTCTCGCTTACCACCTTCTGAAAGTAGTAAAGTCAGTCACTTGATCAATTCAATGCAGGCAAGAGGCAATCGAACCGTTATTGTCATGTACTTCCGTTGCTCATCTTGATTAGCAGATCAACAAGTAGTAATTTCTTGTTCATGAATCATCAGATCCGAGCCCAACGAACACTACACGTGATTTACCGACTGCCGGAAATATCGGGGACAGCGGAAGTGCTTGTCGAGTTGATGTAGAGTGACATCAGCGACATAGCATGTCTGCAAAATCTCTGCGTGTGCTAACGTTCGGCGTAAGGGCCTCAAAAATGATAGTAAGAAAGAAGAAAAAATGAGGATCCAATCCTGTGGTATTGGGGAGGGATGGGTAAATGGACGGAGCTTGGCAATTTCCTGAACGAGTTAAAACACTGAAGTTTGTGAGCTTTGAACGAGGTTATAAGCTACGACATCAAGCCAACAATGGGCGAGCGCCAGGGATGACAGAATAATTGAAACAGGTATAGACGTGCCAAATGGATTAGAATTAAAGAGGTTCGCATTCGCAGTAGGAACTTGGACAAATCAATTATCTCTATACGATGCCTATCCTAAGAGAGCTTATGTACCGTCAATCAAAGAGACCTGAGTTAGGTCAATAGTGTGATGACATACCAGAAATTCTACTCCGTGACATGGTCCTAACGCAGCTTGCTGAAGAGTTTAGGCGCAGCACAATCCTGCCAAAGCGTAAATGTGAAGAATAATGTTCAAAACCCTTGAGTAGACATACATCTATGCAGTGCATCATACTAGAACAAAAATAAGTAAACGCCCCACTACAACAGTACATGAATGACTTACTGGACTGTAAACGAAGAATCGCAATAGTAAATTCGGTCAGGTGAGCAATGGCATCACTGGGAAAGAGAATACATACACCTGCGCAATCGGTCAGCACTGCGCCGAAGAGATAGAAAGAACGAACGACGTACAATTCCTCAACACAGTCCTCCCCCTTGAAGCCCTGGCCCGACTGAACTTTCTCTTGGCAGTGTTCGAAATGTTTCGCCAGCTGAGCGCATTTTGTCTCCTTACATTCGTCCCGGACGACAGGCTGGATCTAGCAGGCGTAGCGGCAACATGTCAGTTATGCCAGAATAAAGTCCTTTGGGCACGTACATCTTCGGGTTCCTCCTCTTCTTCTTCCGCTTCTGCTTCTGTCTCCTCCTCGACAGCCTCGGCGGCAACCTCGGGTTCCTTGCTTTCCTCTGAGTCGGCGTAGATAGTAGACTTGAACGAGGAGAAGAAGTCGGAGAGAGCCATTTTGGTATAAAGTTGAATCCCAAGTTTCAACGACGCGAACAAAATTGGGTGGTCGAGACTCGATACGTCCGGCTGCCCCCGACGTTCTTGAGGCTCAGGGAACCACGTGACCCAGGTACGTATTATGGATTTAATTATATACACTTATCATGGTAAATAATATGCCCAATCCCCAAATGCCCGGATAGTAAAGGATCTGCGACGTGAACCCCAAACTTGACTCTCCCATTTAAACTAACCAGCTCGTTCCTGGGCCCACTAACATACGGAACCGCTCGGTCCTCATGCGGAACCAAGATCCTAATCACCTCTGCAAGCAACGGTAACGCCTGCTTGAACGTCCGAACTCTTTGTGTTATCATGAACAGGCAAATTTACACCCACGTATTTCCTGAGCATCAGTGTGTTGATCACATACGTGATACCTCAGGCCACGACGCCTGATCCATACCCCTGACCCTCTCGAAAATTATGGCTCTCGAATTGGCTTCTCGAGATCTGATTGAACGTGATCACTTATGCGGCATCCTGGGTCTCATCCTACCAACGCCCAAGGACGCTCTCTCATATATCATTAGTCTCCTGCGCCCCCTAATGCAGGCTCACCACATACTAGGTCTCGTGTTTCATTCATATATCCCCTATTCCTACACCTGTCGTTACAGTCCACCTTGCTCGACACTGTCGCACAGAGCACCCCGCCTGTTCTTCGTTGCGCATCTTGAAGCTTAGATCATCCTGCTGGACTTAACGAATATAGAGTTTAACAAAAATGGCATTATCCAAGCCTAAGTGAGGAATATAATAGTCTTTGATGGACAGGTCAAGAGTGGCCAGGTGTTGGTCGCTCTTGGATATTGGTCGCCTGTAGTAGCTTGGCTGCTTTCTTCCAAGTGATCCCACTGCTAAAACTTTGAACGAGCACTACTGTTATGCTACATCACGACCAGATTGATTCCTTGCTTTCGGCACAACCGGCGCATCCCAAACGAGATTTCACCTTCAGTTCCAGATATATAGATCCCGAAAACTAAAGATTACATGCAAGTAGAAAAGAACTGCTTGTCTCATACACGCCACCCCACCAGGAGTCCCAATACGCTCGATCCACCGAAAATATCGACCCAAGTATCCTCCACCTTTCCCCCTAGTCACAAGCGTGGCAATGGTAGCCTCTCGACACCCAAGTAATTGGACCCATATTCGGGATGTCAGGCTAGGTGATACCAACATAGGGGTAGAAGTCAGGGTATAAATGATATTAGCCAAGGCGGGTACCCCACTGAGAATGCCAGATGATATCCTTCTATGAACTTTCTTCGGCCACAGATTGAAAGTCCCACGTCTTAATAGACGAATCTTTCACTCCGGGCTGTAACTCCCGACGCGACTTAATCCGAACTTCATCACTCGCATCCGAGTCGTCCTCAGATTCCGCATCCTGGTGCACGTCTTCATAGTGTCTCGAACCAGAAACCGAAAGTAAAATCGGCTGGTATGGATGAAATGTCACCGAACCAACGGAATCTATCACCCATATCAAGTTAGCGTTCATCCATACCTTAAATATAAATCATACACTTTACCTGAATGAGCATCAAACACAAAATCCGGATGTTTAACTACCGTCTCCGAACTATCTCCACCACCACCACCACCACCCGTCACGTTCAAATCGAAAACCGAAATCGACCCTCGCTAAAATAGAACGCAAATTCAGAAAATAATATCCCGCAACACTTAGTGAAACGACGTACCTGGTCCCCAACCACAAGTCTCTGCCCAGCAACATCTACATCAAATAACATCTTCTGATTCGTCGTCGGTTTATACGGTACAACATACTTCGCAAACGGGCTACTGATATCCGCACGGAGGTCCCATGCAAGGATGGCTCCGCGCCGGCGGTACGCCGCGTAGAGTATATGAGGGTTCATGGAGTTGAAGCGTGCCTACAGTTCCGTTAGAGATACATGTTCAACGTGTTGGAAATTGGATTGTGCGTACTTGTGTGACCCCCGCACGGTCTCCTCCGCTTACGAACATAAGGGGTGCGTTGGATTGTGATTCACTGTAGAGGGCGAGATTGGAGAGTGTCGGGTTGAGTGTGCCTACTGCGTAAAACGCATCGGATCCTGTACTGTAGTCCGGGGAGAATGCTAGAGCTGAGATGATTCCTAGAAAGATAATCAGGGTGAGTGTGTTGGAAAGGATGGTAGTACGGACCTTTGAGGCCGTCTTTACTCTTTCGAGATGGCGTTGTGAGAATTCGAGTTCCCTCTCCAGGCCTGGCGACGTCGAAGACTTCGATGGCATCTTCATATCCGCAGTAGATCCTGTTATGATTTATCAGACGCACCGCCTCGTACAGGAAAAACCGAAACTCACTTTGAGGCGTTTAGATTGAAGGCCATAGAATGTGGAGCGATAAATCGTTCCCGATGATCAACGATCTTGTACGACGCGCGAAGCTATAACGTACAAACTCAGCTAATACTCTTAACGTCAATGTAGAAAAAAGAACACGCACCCTTCCATCGGAAGCATCAAACAATTTCACCGGACTTTCGCGAACTGAGGTGAGGAAGCAAAATGACGCAGGATCGTTAGGTGATGCGGTTGGGTACCACGTAAAGTCAAGGACTGGCGCGGGCTGTCGGAGGACGAGGTCAGGTCTTGCTAGAATAAATGACGTCAGTCTAATGTGAGCGTAGAAAGGGGATATGTGTGCTGACTTGGGTTTGGACCGGACGTCTGAGGTCTAGGTTTCGGTGAGCTGATGGTTTCGAGGTCGAGGAATTGGGTCTACGGGTTGAACAACTGGAGAGTTCTGTCCTCGCATTGTGCCATGAATACAGATCCATCTGGTGTCCTATAGCTTTTAAGCTAAGGAGGTGTAAGGCGAAGGCGCGTATGTACCATTTTGCACTACGCGCAAAGTTCTTGTGGTTAGCTTCATCCTTGATGTCGTACGTCTGCCTAAGTTGAGGTTCTGCAGATAGATCGTATACTAGTGGTGACCAGGTGAATGTGGCGAAATCAGTCGCCATGATGGTGGTCGAAAACAGAGAAGGAACGAACAATTTCCATTTTTGAAATTGATTTCTAATTTCAAATCAATCTATCATCCCCATCGACATCTATGCCGTCTGTCCTCGCAAGACAGCGGCGAGACAGTCGTGAGAGGAACTACCGAGATTCCCAGGGGAATACCTCAGCTACTGGCACCTTGTACTGGCAGGGCAGTCAACACGCCACTCTCCAACTGCTCCTGCAGACTATTTCGCTTGCTCATCCACCTCCCCCCTTCCTCCGCTTCCTCTGCCTCCCGCTTGATGATCGATGTCCAGTCGAAGCACTTTGAACAGTCTACCGTCTTATGTTTCTCGCACTGGTACGATTCTTCCGTGTGTAGGGCGGCGACTGCTCCAAGAACATACGCGTTTAGCGGTTGTCGTTCCTGGACAGAAAAGTGGCGCGACGGAGTGGAGTGACGTGATCAGTACCTCGCTTCGGGTCCGGCAACTGTGACCCAGTTGTTCCAGCCAACTCACTTCGACTTCGAAACCCAGAAACTCGGACATATCACCCAGCTCCTCCTCAATCGTCACATTGTTGACCATCCGGTGGTCACAACAACACCTCTGACAGTATTCATCTCCGTGCGCTGCACAGAACATAAACTCGTGCACAATGATGTGCTCGATCTTTGATGGTGATGACGGTGTCATTGCTGGTAATAGAATTTGTAGAGTTGAAAAACGAACGACGGTAGGTATAGGAATGAGAGTAGAGAGAAGCCTATTAACGTTGCGCTGGCCTAAAGTTCTGGGCTTTACTTAAATATAACTCTTGGGCGCTACTGTTCGGATCATTTTATTATATATACGTGTATTTATTAAAGGGTTGACGCCAGTCCGTCTGAGGACCTGTCTGCTCTGGCTTCAACTCAACATTTAGTATGCGCCCGCAAAACGTCAAACGCTCACTCCGAAACAAACCCTCAAAGTGGACGTGTCTGCACCTCAATCAACATCATTGACATCAAACTTCTTTTCACTTGTCGCCGTGTGTGGCGGCTCCGGCGGCTTCTTAGGACCACCACTACCACCGCTCAAATGGCTAGTGCTACCCCTCAACCGTTCCACGATCCCCAAAGACATGAGAATCAACTTCTTCCAGTTAAAACAATCAGCGCAATCGTCAGTTCCGTGCTTGGCGCATCTATATGTTTTGTCTTTGTTACTGGCTGATTTTGCCCCTAAAACGTAAGCATTTAGACTCGGACAATCCTTATCACATCCCAAACGCAAGTCAGTAAAGATACAAAAGGGACTCCGAGAGCAGCGTACGTCGATGTCGAGGGATAAACTCTCGAGTTTTTCTTTAATAGCACTTCCAAGCTCTATCCGGGTGCTGTTTATGATCCGATGGTCGCAGAAACAAGGGTCACAGTATTCCCGTCCGTGGTCGGTGCAAAACATAAAATCATTGGCGAGGAATGCGCCGCCCACGCCCATATTGTTAGGTGGTTGTCGTTCGTGGTCAAGATGTCTCGGACATTGATCAGGTGACGTCACGACGAATTATAGATACAGCCGTGTCAGCATTGGATTCCGAATGGCTTACCGTGCATACAACGCACATGTGCACCCGTTCACTGCAAACCAATTATCTCTCCTTCGGTACTCTTAGCTTACACTAAAATTCTAGCACCGCTCGAACCCCCACGGTTTCCTTCAACATATCCGCCGACTTCTGAATCACCCTCGATCAATCAAAACACCTCACAGCATCATGCATTGTACGCTTGTACGCCTTCATTCCATTATCCTCCCGGTGAACATCGCACACCCAAAATTTCTTGTCCGACCTGCCAGTCCCTCGGAGCGCTGCCTAGCATTCCCTCGTGATGATGCGTTCTTGTGGTACACTTTGGTTTGTTTGTTGTGTTGTTGTATCCGTGGCGTATCTGTGGCGCAGCGACCATCCTGTGCGGCATAGTTTTAGAAATCTGGGTACCAGCAGGCTGATCATAGACAGGAATACGACTCTGATGCTTCCTTATTGTAGTATTTGCTGCCTTACCTGCTACGGTGGTTATCATGACGGGAGACTCGTCGGGAGAAATTGCCACCAGCTCCGGTGATATAGGTGCTTCACAACTTGTATCAGGTGTAAGATACATCAGAAGTGTGATCGTGCCTACGGGTTACAAGCTTGATGACGACTATATTATGCATCCCTACGAGCCTCTCGGCTTCTTTTTATTGTGTAAATTTATTCGGTGTGTTTGTGCTTGATCGTTCCGCATCCTATTAGGTGCTAACAGGAGCACTCAAGGTAAAAATATCACTCGCAGCCCAAACCATGTCAACGTTGCTGATTCAAAATCAGGATGCAATCCTCTTGAATCAAGATGGCGCTGGAATCTCACCTCTCGTTTACGGCTTTGAGAATATAATCGTTACTGCAGATTGTTAGAAGCAATATGAATACTATTCGTTGTAGCATAGCACAGTAAGCCAAACCCACCTGGGTGATAAATCACTCGGAATGGTCCATGTCAGCCGTTGATCCGGGTACGGAATTGGCTGAATGATGGAATAAAGTCCCCAGATGTACGATGCGTTCATTAGGAATAGAATCCAAGGTTTCGCATTGTTGACACCATTCTCCCAGGTAATATCTGTCTCTTGGCCGATTATGAGGTTACTCGGAACATCCAGCTTCAATGCAGTAGTCGCTGCAGCAGCGAGGAATGGGGCTATACTATGGGGTGGATTAGGACTTGTGTTTCTGAGCTGTTTGTTTACTCACAGTACTGAGAGTTTCATGTTGTGTACTGAGAGAATTGAGGGCGGTTTGAAGTCTATTCTGACGGGAGTCCTTATAGTCGGAATCAGATGAATTGAATCCAATAGCCGATGTTTCAACGAAGAGCACTGGCTTTTGTGATGCCAAGTCTGTTGTCAGTATACAATTGTTCTGCTTCGGTCTCGGGCGGTGAAAGTCCCCTGATGCGCTATGTCATCGAATAATGCCCTCGTGAGCGAAGAAGCACGGTTTCGCGGCTGGTCTTTATTATCATACGTGCCGAGTTGGCACGCGACCCATTATCGTGATTAAAACCCACTTTTCCCCCGACTTGTCTTGCCCCACTATCAGTGAGCCACTGGTTACCTAAATTGAAACATCCACTCCTTTCCTCAAAACCACATTCTCCCGCCATGTTTGCTAGAACTCCTGCAAGGTGATCAGAGAACGGTTCCAAGCGGGGTGACCCGGCGATTGCGTTTTCCAGGTTCTTCGATCTTGTCGCCTCAGGCCCTAGGCACTTACAGCCCAAGGGCCTTTCGCCCGATATCCGCAGCTAGTGTCCACCTGTCAACCCTTTCCCACCTATCTGGCGTTCTGAGAGAGATGAATCATTTTTTGATATATAATCAATATCCAACTAGTAGGGCCATTTCCGGGAGGGGGTCGATGTACCAGGACGCACAATAGCGCCTGAAGTCATCGTACTCACAACCCACAGCAACACACTGCATGCCGATTCGAACTATGTCGTCATCACCTGTCGCGACCTTGCCCCTCTATCTCACATCAGGGCTGTCGCAGCGCAACTTGTGATGGTGCTGTATTACTTTAGATTCATTAGACATGTATCAATTGTCGCTAGTTCGCATGCGCATTCCCAACAACTTTGGTCAATCCACGCCTCATCCCACCGCAGAACAACTACATGGCTGGGATGTATACTTGTGCAGGGAGCCACCATACTGTAGAGGTCTTCCTCTTGACCTACCAGCTCTATATAAAGCCCAACTTGAGTGTAGCTTTTACCCGTCCTTTGGTGAGATCGTGCGCGACGGTACCCGTTCATACGCACCGATCATCACGGTAGTAGGTGAAGTTCATTACATTGAACTTGGAGACGTCAGCAACGGTATGGGTCTATTTTTCGATGGCCCCTACTACTTTCTACATGGTGGGAGTGTCCCAAGGAATAGAAATGCAGGAATAGGACATCATCAAGAGAGAAAATGAAAAACCAGTCCAAAGTTGTGTGGTGTTAATGAAAATGTCAAGCCAACTGTTAAAGGGCTGATATATTCCTCCAGTCGCAGGGAGTTGGGCCGGCAAGCAACCTACTATTTGTTCGTGAACACAGAATCTAGACTTGTCTTTATAAACAGACCGATATCCAAGTTTGAAAGAATCACCCATCTCGATACCTTTCCCTCAATTGCGCCACTTTTCGTTCGCAAGAGACATCCGCGAGTATTGTACATGTCAGCTCCAGAAAATTGTATAAATCACCGTACCCTCTTCGAAATTATCTGGAGCTGCGTTGCCACTGTCTTTGCGTGTACGTGGACTGCGGTTCACATCAACGTACCTCCCCTGTGTCATAGTGCGGAGTCAACATGGCAGCAAATCAAGAAACGGGTCATAGTGATGGCTAGCACAATAATCGCACCAGAGTTTATGATTATTTGGGCAATAAAGGAGAGAGTGGTAGCCGCAAGGATCGTGAAGGAGTATAACATGTTGTATGAAATTGCCAACGGTAAGCGACCTCGAGATTTATGCTTGAAGCATGAACCCACAAAAGGCTTTAGGAGTGGATGCATCGGTCAAGTTGGTGGACCGGCCAAAGTGGACGCTCAGCCACGGATTCTTTCTCCTCATGGACGGTTTTGTACTCTATGACAAGAAGGGAAATTTTATCGGCCCTCTGACCCCTCCTATTCTCTCGGAGAGGGTAGAGAGTGGTGAGATCGACTTCCCAATGGCGGTGACGCAATCGGAGATCGAAGACAAAAGCAAAGGCGATTTCTTTACAAAGCTGGTTGTTCTTTGTCAGACCAGTTGGTTCATCGTTCAATGCATTGCTCACGCTTTTACCGGACTGTCCTTAACACATTTGGAAATGGCAACCTTTGCATTTGCATTGTTAAATGTGGTCGTATACGCGATGTGGTGGCATAAGCCACAGAATGTCGGTATTCCTATCCGCGTCTTCCTGAAGGAAAGTCTGGATACTAGCCCCCTTCCGGCCCTCGGACGACTTCGCACCGAAAATATGCACCCTCCATTCTATCTGTTAGAGGAGGCACAAGCTTTATACGGCAGGGCGGCGGCCCCGTTTTTAAACTTTTTCATCCACTTTGTGTCATGCCCATTGGTCATGAACGGGCAAGGTTGCCAATTATCGAGCCTCCTGATATCACCATGCGCTCTTGGTCCATCTGAGGTCCTGATGATCTTTTTATCCCTCTCGGTCATTTCCATGTTATTTGGAAGCTTCCATCTTTTCTCTTGGTTGGATAGCTTCCCATCCATCATCGAGAGTTACCTGTGGTGTTCGTCGGCTGTCCTATGTACGCTATTGCCAGTTACCTCGATTCCACTGGGTGTCCACTATTATTCTGTTTGGATTACCCAACCCCCATGTCCTGAATTAGAGGATAGATATAAATTGGTACTCCGAATTATGTTGATTCTGCTCCCGATATACTTCATCGCTCGTTCCATGCTCATAGTTATAGCTTCTTCATCTCTTCGTAATCTCCCAGCGGATGCATTCGTGACTTTTTCGTGGAGTGTATTTTGGCCACATTTCGAGTAATTACTTCCTGAACGTTCGCTTTATTATATAAGTGCAGAGACATAACAGTAGCTACTGGAAGTGGGGCACAAATCTATTCCATACAACATCAACCAATTGGTAGGTTGAAAGTGAACGAAGTGAAGAAAATGCTATAGTAATTAGAATAAGACGAGCAATGAAGTATGCTGCAAATGAAAAGGTGGTGAGTCGTACCAGGTTCTGAGTCAAAAGTGGGGCGCTGTTATATCGTGGTACCCCGGAGTTGGTGTGGTGTATGTTAAGGTAACCGTAAATGTGCAAGAAACCCCAGAACACTGGTAGCAGTGAACAGCATAAGGCTGTGGACCGCCAAAGGTATTTCTCAAATGCAGTAGGAAAAGGATTTGACCAGGCGAAGAGATGGACCCCGCCAAATAATGTCCCAACAATGAAGAGAGACATAAAAAGCAAGAGATTTTTTAGCGGACTTAGATTGAAATGGACCGGTAAATGGGACAATTGGGAGTCAACATCACCCGTCATATCCCTGGGAATAGATAAAGCCTTGACAAGTCGCCCCAAGGACCGCGACACCGCTATCCCTCGCAGACTTGTTATGAAGTAAAATCGAGGGTGACTCCCGGGCCCCTTGTTATTGGGCGAGGTTGTGAGCCTGGTGGGTGGGGCATTAGGCTGTATGTCACCTTTACCCTCGTCAACATTCATTATTGCCGGCGGCTCTCCCAACGGTCCGGTCCTCGGTGTTGGTTTTGAGGTCATGACGGGAATGCCAATGCCAATGTTCTGTGGTTTATGCCACCACAGAGCATAAATCATGAGGTTTAGCGCCGCAAATGCCAGAGTAAAAATCTCTAGTTCGGTTAATAGGAGCTGTGCTGCAGCACGGCCAATACATTGGACCGCAAACCAAGTCGTATGAATAGTGACGATAAGTTTGGTGAAAAAATCACCCTTACTCTTGTCTTCGATTTCTTCTTGGGAGATTGTCATGGGGCTTGTGACTTCTTGGCATTCCAATCTTTGAAAGAGGGTGGCAGCGGTAAGAGGACCAACATATTCTTCGCCGACATGCGGGGCGAGCCCATTCATCAAGACCAAGAATCCGTGGGCAAGAGTCCATTTTCTCCCACAGATCTAGTGTTTTGCTGACGTGCTAGTTCCTGTCGGTCATGGTTCATTGTCACCTTGTATCTCTTTACTGTTAGTTAGACTCACTTACCCTGAGTGGCTGACAGAAAGTTCTCGTTGTAATATTTGGCTATTTTCCCCGCGAAAATTCTTTCCATAATCGCCCGTAACAGCATACATTCCGGGACGATCAGTGCACTCGCAGTCAGAACAATGCGGCGTTTCAGCCGTGGCCACCACGGGCCCATTTGGACCTCGGGAGTGGGGACACTTGGATGCACGGCAACCCAAGTGCAGGCAAACATTGTTGTGAGACAGCTCCAGATGATTTGGTGGGGCGTACGTACCAGTATACATTGCTGGGTGACCTGTAGGAAGTTGTGTCTCGGGGATAAATGAATGCCGCTCGTGAATTTAAATTCATTTGAGGGTGTCAGAGCTGAGGGATCAAATATCACTGGCATGGTTGGATTGGACAGTGGGCTCGTCGTGAGTACTACGCCTTAAGTATAGGCGGGACGAAGTATAACCATCGGGATAGGACTTCGAAAATCAGGATGCTGTACTCGTAGTTACAGAAGAATCATGATCTTGATTTGTGTAAAACTCCATCGTTATGCCTGCAAAGAGGTTTAAAGCTCGGGCCGATCCCAATGGATATCGGTATTTGAGTCTAATCTCGGTCTAGAGAAACCTCCGACATATATGACCATTATGGTAGGCATTCATGAAGGACAATTATATCATCATATCAGTTTCGCCACTGCCTTTGCGTACATGTGGTACATACATGAACTGTGGTCATTCGTCCTCATGTATGCTGTATGCTATTCCTATTTGTACTATTGTACAAATATTCCGTCGCGTCGCGCCAATATTATCACAAGGGTGAAAAAAAGATGACATTATTCATTAGATGTCCACTTCCCGTGTCGGGAATTACTAGTGTAGTGGGGACTCTTGGTGTGAAGGGGAAAGTGTTTGCAAGTACGACGGCGTCCGCTCGTCGTTGACTAGTGACCCAGAAAGTAAGTGCCGAAACTGTTATTCAAAATAAACCTTGATAAGACAAATACTCAGCGCTAATCTTCAACGCTGAGGAGCAATCCTAAGGGGCGTATATCGAGAGAATGAGGGCCTACAGTGGCCAGACAGTCTAGAGAGAGGGGAGATGGATTAACTGGGGAACTATTACAAGGTATGTACCGAAATTTATACTACGAGAGTCTAGTATTCAACGGAACTACGAATGAATTAGAGAAAAGATAGGGGCGTTTGGGACGAAGATTTGAATGTAGGCTATGACGAGACCATAAGGCTGCAAACACAAGGGGGAAAAGAGGAAATGTCGGCGAAGAGGATGAATGTGAGAGATTAATTAAATAAAATGGCTGAGTAAGGGTAGCGTGGATGGAACTTGTAAATGAAACGAATATATAGAAATATTTGAAGGTACAGACGGAGCGATGGGAATAAGAACGCACGGAACGGGGAATGGCCGTCCCGGAATACCAAACTGCTATCGGACTTGGTGAAGTGGGGCCGTGGAGTGGCTGTGTACGGCCAACGAGCGGATACCCTTCACACTGGTATAGAATAAACTGGGAATATAGATAACCGCCTAACGCACCCGGAAATGGGGTGAATTCTGTACGAATCGGGTGGAATGTATTCTGACTGCATTTATAGCAATTTCTCCCTGGCTGTTTGCTTATTGTATATGCATAGAAACTTAGCAAATTGGATATGAGAGATGACGAGTAGCTACTAGAGGTGGGGGATGAATCTACTCCATACTACATCCATCAATTGGGCTGTTGAAGGAGAACGGAGTGAAGAAAATGCTACAGTAATCAAAACCAGTCGGGCAATGAGGTATACTGCAAACGAAGAGGGAAGTTGCACCAGTTTGTTATAATCACTGGAGGGTAAGGATTGTATAGCACCTCCAGTGATGTGCTGTATATTGGGATACAAGGAGAGGCCGAGGGGGAACCAGACAAGCAGTGGTATCAAGGTGCAGCATACAGCTGCTGACCTCCAAAGGTACACCTCAAGCGAGGTGGGAAATGAAGATGACCAAGCGGAGAGATGCACTCCACCAAATAATGCTGCAACAATGAAGAAGGACACCAAAACCAATAATTCTTTTAGTGGATCTAGATGGAAAGGCTCTGGCAAACAGTAGAACTGTGAATGGACGTCGCAGGCCATATCCATAGGGAAGGAGAGAGCTTTGATGAGTCGACCTAAAAATCTGAGCCACCGTATCTCCCATAAGCTAGTTAGGAAATAACACCGAGACTGGCTGGTTTTTCTATTGTCATACAAGGTGGGCGGGATAGCGGGTGGGGTGTCAGACCGTAAGCCACCTCCGTCGTTGTCAATCGCCACTGGTGGAGGTCCAGTCAATGTTGGTTCTGGAGTGCTGATGGGGACGGCAACGCCAATATTCTGTGGTTTATGCCACCACAACGTATAGGTTATAATGTTCAACACTGCAAATGCCAGGGTCATAACCTCCAGTTCCATCAACGGGAGTTGCGCTGCCGTACGACCAATGCACTGAACAATAAACCAGGTTGTTTGAATGGCCACAACGAGTTTGGTGAAGAAATCGCCCTTGCTTTTGTCTTCAATTTCTTCTTGGGAAATTGTCACCAAGGTGGTGACTTCTTCAGTTTCCAGCCTCCGGAAGAGGGTGGAAGGGGCAATGCGATCTATATACTCTCCTTTATCACTGTGCAGCGCGAATCCGTCCATCAAGACCAAGAATCCGTGGGCAAGAGTCCATTTCATTTTGTGTGTCCAATGTTTTGTCGACGCGCCAATTTCTGTTGATCATTGATTCATTGTCACCTCATCATTTCATAATCCCCAAATAGATTCACCCACCTGTATCAGGGAGAAACCTCTTGTTATAAAACCTGTAAATTTTCTCTGCAAGAATTCTCTCCCTAACCGCCCATAGCAGCATACATTCCGGTGCGATCAGTGCGCTTGCCGCTAAGACAATACGGCATTTTAGCCGTGGCCACCATGAGCCCGCCTGGAGCTCGGGAGTGGGGACACTGGGATGCATCGCGACCCAGGTGCAGGCAAACATTGTTGCGAGACAGCTCCAGACGATTCCGTGGAGAGTTCGTACTGGAGGACATTGTTGGGCGACCTGTAGAAAGTCGTGTCTTGGGGATAAATGAATGCCGCTCGTGAATTCGAATTCATTTGAGGGTGTCACAGCTGGGGGATAAAGTACCATCGAAATGGTTGGATTGGACAGTAGACTCGTCGTAAGTACTATACCTTAAGTACAGGCGAGGGGTGAACGATAATCATCAAGGCGGGGCTTCAAAAATCGAGATGCTGTACAAGTATTTACGAACGAACCGTGATCCGTATCTGTGTGAACTTCCGGCGCTATGCCTGCGAAGAGGCTTAGGGCAAGGGCTGATCTCCATAGATGTCCGTGTTTGAGTCCAATTTCAATCTCTAAAAATATATGACCATTACGGTAGCCAATCACGAAGGACAATTATTGATCGTCGTATTAGTCTCGCCACTGTCTTTGCGTGTATATAGTGCATACACGAACTGCGAACGTTCATCCTCACGTACCTCCACCGCTTCAAAACACGAAGTCAATATGGGAAGGAACTAACGTATCAATGACCGTTTTAAGGTACGATCCTGAGTCAGAGATTGACGGCAAGAGCAAAGCTCCTTCTTGTTTCACGAATCCGGCTTCCATTCCTCAGACAACCTGGTTCATCATTCTGTCGTTTCCACTGACGAAGCTAGAAGTCCTACTTTTGCGTTCGCGATCTTGCGTTGATGGTGCAAACGTGATGTAGTGACATAGACAACAAAGCATCAATATTATCGTTTCTGTCTTCCTGAGAGTGTTTGAAACTCACTTTCTTCCGTTTACTGTGAGATGTGACACCAGAAATCTGCACCCGCCGCTGTTCTGTCTGCAGGAACGGGTATGAGAACACTGTAACCAGGTGATTCCTTTCTAGGCTTTTTCGTTCGATCTATGTCATATTAATTGTTCGGTATGATTTGCCATCTTCCGAGTCCCTTGCGCTATCACCATGCTATCACCATATCTGAAGCGGCAATTCCTGTCTTTTTCGGCCGTCGCCATGCTGATCGCTATTGTTATTCTGACCATCTCAGGGTGAGTCCTCCAAATTGCATTGATTATGCTGCTGGCATACTTCTTTGCTCGTCTCGCGCTGCTAGTGGCGGCTTTCCGACAAGCACATTTTTAGTTGTTGGGTTTGTTTATGATACTTACCTTTATCCATTTATCCAATGTTGATCCCGTCTGCCGAGTTCGTGAGAAAGCAGGACTAGGGTCTTGTATCGGATGTAATCGGGGTCAGAGTCATTTCGGGATTGTTTCTTCCCCAGAGGTCTCTGAAAGATGTCCACTACCACCATGTTCTCGGTACAATGCCCTTGTTGCGCCATATCTATCGTCTGGATACCATAACCCCATTTAGAACCCTAACCTGATGTGACATTGGGCGCTCAACGGGCGCCAGGGATAGCTCTGGTTTGGTGCTGTGCTCTTGTCTGCCAGCTTATTCTTCGACCATTTTATCATCTACCCCAGAAACCTCATATAACTGCCACTATACCTGCTGCAACTCAGTGAATTGACCGGCGCGTGCCACTCATAGTCCTTTCACAATTCAGACGGCGATTTCATACGAGCTAGAAGCGGAATCTGTAGGCGCCTACATCGGGAACGCCATCTAATCCGAATGCTCATACTTCTCCACTCAGGTTAATAGCCTGGCCTTTGTGCAGATATGTCTGCAGCAGAGTACTACCATTCTACGCCAGGCCCAGAGCACGGACAGTAAGTGGCCTTCCATCAATACGCCGCCACTTACCCGCAACTCAATCATCCCAGGTTCCAATCCACAGATTCGTTCTGGAAAGGAGGCCAACCTGCGCCCTCAAACGATACTCAATCACCCCCATTACACATTCCCCCGCCAAAGGGCAGCAATGAAGATTATGTCTCTCCACAAGACCCAAGCTTCTCCCTAACCAATTTTCCGTCAAATTACAATAGCAGCACATCGTCTCAGACGAAGCCTGCGCCAATCCCCCCTCCCGAGAATGCGATACCCGTACCACCGCCCAGGGTCCAGCCAACAGTACACGCCCAGTCTCCACCGGCACCTCAAAGCCCCGACAGCGCGGTCACGGATGAGAGTGACGACAGTCTTGTTCACGTTCGCCGGCCCTCTGGTGGCACAAACGTCTCTCATCACCGCTCAGACAGCCTGAATCTCACACGCAACAACCTCCAGCACCATAACGGTCTCAGCAGCGGTATGACCTCTCCTGGCCGTGATTACGGACCGAGTTCCAGTCGCAGGCGCCTCCGCGCCAAGGAACTCGCGACCCACGGCAAGGACACGCTCATTTATATGCTTATCAAGCAGGAAACTCGATCCGATGAGTTCCAAAAGATGTTTCGGGGTGCTCTGGAAAAGCTAGAGCAGTATAAACTCGACTTATTGGAGGCCAACAATCATTGCAGGAGGTTGGAGAGGGCATGTCAAAAGTTGACAGATGAGCGGATGTTGATGCACACACAGGCGACTGAGGCAGTGGCGAAGGCTCAGCAGCAGACTTTGGCCGCTCAGCAGGAGCTGTCAATCTGCAAATTGAGGTTGGAACATGCTGAACAAGCGCTGTACGTAACCTTTCCTTAGGTACGGTTTCTTACGCGACATGTTATTGACTTTCGTGTTTCACTCAGAGACACCGCGAAAGCTGATTTCCGGGAGGCGAAGCTTCGGCATGAAGCAGCGAGGGCTGAAGCTGAGCGCTCGCGAAACGAAGCTCATCGTATACGAGAGGAGAATAACGTACGCGAGGCACGCGAACATGGTCGAAAACAGGGGTTTGAGGAAGGCGTCTCACAGGGACGTGTCATCGGGGTTCCTCAAGCAGGGAGTCCCGCTCCTCGACAGATTACCCAGGCTGGTGAGCTTTTTAACGCGAGTATAGTCAATACCATTATCACCAACGTTACGAACCCAGGTACTAATGATACCTCGATTGTTGGCGATGCATCTTCACCGCCACGCGCTGATCGCAGTCCATCTGGCTCTTCGCGAGGAACGCGAATCTCGAGAGCAGATTTCGAAGATGCCGTTGAACGTGTTCGAAGGGAAACGGAAGCACGTCTCCAACACGAACTTGAGCTGAAGTTGAATCACGAACGTGAACGTCTCAGGGACCTTGGTTTACGACATGAGCAGCAAAGGGAACAGGAGATACAAGAAGAGAGGGAAAGGCTGAAACGGGCACTGGAAGAAGGGGAGGGGCAAAGGGTTGCGCGGTTGCAGGCAGAGTTGGATAGGCTGAAGTCCCAGCAAAATCAGACGCAGGAGGAAATGATGGCAGAGCGAATGAGATTGAGGGAACTGCAGATGGAGAAGGAGAGAGAAAGGCAGCTGAGGGAGAATGAGCAGAGAGAACGAGAGAGAGAGCGCCAAGACAGAGAGAATGAGCGGTCAAGAGAGACTGAACAACACGAACGCGAAAAGCGTCGATTGGAGAGGGAGCGCGACAGGGAGAGGAAGGCCGCCGCAGAGAGAGCCAGGGAGCAGGATCGCGCTGTCGCCGAGGCGGCTGCACAAGCTGCAGCGAATGCAGCCGCGGCCAACGCCAATGCGGCCAATGCAGCGAATGCAGCGCGTACCGGATCTGAGGCTTCAGGCTCAGGATCGGAAAACGAGCCTTCAAGTCTTCGTTCATACCTCCGGACGTCAAATAGCCCTATCCCGCCACAGCCGTACATCATGATGCCCCGCCCACCCGTTGACATGCCCGCCCCCATGCCCGCCCAACCACCAGTAACTATACCTGCGACAATGTCGATGCCCGAACCCACAGTCAATCCCCGGTCCCACTCCCGCTCAGTAACCCAACCAAATCTCCCAACAACAGTCCCGGCCCGTCGGACGCGAGACAGACGTGCTTCTATGGACTCTCAATCGTCCATCTCCACAGTCGCAGGCGCATTTGAATCCCTAGTCTCATTCCCCCATGCTGTTCCTGGACGAACCTCCTCTACAGGGTCTGCGACGCGGACCCTTCCAGGTGTTGCTGGAAGTAATGGGTCAAATGGTCGTCCACCATCCTCGTCCGCATCCCGAACTGGGATATACACTCGTCCTCATATGAATACTGGGGCAACCACAGGACCTTATAGTAATCATCCATCGACGGATGGTTTGAGTGATATACCCGAGGACACGAGTGTCGGAATTCCATCGCCTGAATCGTCCTTCAATAACCATATCGGCGGGCGTGGGTATGCACCTGCACCGGTCATCCCCCCGCCACCTGTGTTACATGGGGCGGCACCGGTTATCCCTCCGCCACCTGTATTACATGGGACGGCACCTTCAAATTCGCAACATGGACGAGGGTCTGAGCAACCACCAAGCTGGGTGACTAATCCACCTCCGGATGCAACCCGGAGTCCTCGCGTGCCGACCATACACGTTGATGGTGATGGCTGGGGTGGTGGTGGGCCGTCCGGGCATGAACAGGTGACTTTCCCATTGTAACGTATCTCTCTGGAAAGTGAATGACTGACGATGTGAATAGAACGGACGCTATGCATCAAATGGGGCTCAGCAGATGAATATGAACCTCCTCAACCCGCAGTATCATCCAGGAGGATCATCAAACTTGAGGCGGTCAGATAGTTCCAATAGCGTTCGACCATCACTCACAAGTGTTTCGTCTTATGAGTTCAATATCGAGCCTCCAGTAAGTCTCCATGTTCTCATATCCGGACTGCGTATTAATGAACTTGTAACAATGAATAGTCCAACCCGACCTCGCCAACTGCAGGACGATCAGGAGGAGCACATGAACAACCGCCCGAGCACCATTTGCTCAGCCCACACCATACACCAGTGTCCATTCCACAGACACTCAGTCAGCCTGTTATTCCCCGTCGCCCACCGTCACCAGTACTTCCAGTACGCATCAATGAAGGTGGATCAGGCAGACGAGGAGGCGGATCAATCTCCGCTTCAGCTGTAGAAAGAGAAAGAGAAAGAGAAAGAGAAAGAGAAAGAGAAAGAGAAAGAGAAAGAGAAAGAGAAAGAGAAAGAGAAAGAGAAAGAGAAAGAGAAAGAGAAAGAGAAAGAGAAAGAGAAAGAGAGGCCCCAACGGTACCAAACTCACCGGCGATGTCAAACCTGGATGCACAGGCCCTACCTCCTGGCTTTGTCGCACAAACATTTACGCCACACACTGCGGCGTCTTCTGCACTTCCGTCAATTGGTGGTGGAGCACCGGACGTTGGGGCAGGGCTACCTCCAGGGTTTGTTCCCCAAGCGATAACTGATTCGGTTACGGGTGTGGTAACACCTCTTGCTGGGATGAGCGCACTGCCAAGTCTAGGTGGACCTGTGGCGGGTGGAACTACGAGCGGCGCGGCTTCGAGAAGACAATCAGTCTATGGAAATCCTAACGCGAACGAGGACGAAGGAGAGGCGGCGGGTAGTTGGGGAGATGGAGGGTGGGCCAATACAGGAACGAAACCTGCAGGCGGGATGTTCTCGCCGTACATGTCGTCTTCCTCACCTGTCCCTACGGGTCCTCCCGTGATTCCCAATATTTCATGGGGAGGCGCAGATGATGCAGGACCGAGCGGTGGTAGGTCAACGCCGGGCCAACATCCGAGGAGCCCTTATGGTAATGTGACACCGGGCGGTTCAACGAGGAACCTGTCTGTAAGTGGTACCCCATCTGGGGGTGGAGTTTATCAGAACCCGTTGAGGCAGGAGGAAGGCGAGAACGAGGATGGGGAAGGCGAGGCGGATGATCTGCTTGCGAGGAATACGAGGATTAATGCGACTGCACCACCTATTGCGGTTAAGGAGAAGAAAAAGAAAAAGGGCAGGCGTTAGGAATGTTCATAATGAATTTAGCTTTGCACATTTTTTGGGTATTTTTATGGTTATTTCGTTGTCTTCTTGGTTTCCGTTGGTTGTTGGATATGATTCGTTAGTCATTTGTTATCACGCTTTTTGTACGTAGCACAACGTCCTCTTATGTTGAACAGTCGATTATAATGAAATATTTCACCACAATCATCAACTGGATTAAGAGATATTACGCATCTGCCGTATTACATTCGTACAAGTATCTCCATTACGCCCTTACAAATAATCGCCCACAGATTGGATGGTTTACCTGGACGTTAATGAGAATAAAGATTACCAGTGGAGCTTGTGAGTGGGACACTGGTATCCACTGGGATTCTTGAACAAATAGAGTTGATGGTAATCCTCGGCGTCCCACCACTGGGAGGCGGGGATAATCTCTGTGACGATCTTCTTTCTCTTGGGAGTGAAATACTTGGCCTGGACTTCTTCAGTCACCTGCTTGGCGATAGCTTCCTGTTCTGGGGAGTGATAGAAAATCGCGGAGCGGTATTCTGTCAGAACCAAAGGTGGTGAGCCGCGTAAGAACATGAGAAGGTGGCGCAGTACGTACGAGTTCCCGCATCAGCACCTTGCAGATTCAACGTGGTGGGATCATGGGTGCGATAGAAGAATTCTGGTCGTAAGCGTGACATGTTAGCGATCATTCGACAAGATCTGCATTGAACTCACCAACGAGGTCAGCATAAGAAACTACACCGGGATCAAATTCAATCCTCAAAGCCTCCGCATGATCTGTCGCTCCAGTACACACGGTCTTGTATGTGGGGTGTGTCACAAGGGGGTTTCCGCCGGTATATCCAACAGATGTCTTGAGAACTCCTTTGTTCTGTGACGGCGGGAAATGTTTGAGGAATATATGTTCTACACCCCAAAAGCAGCCTGCCGCAAAAGTTGCGACTTCGGGTTTGCTAGCCGCTGAAATGGAGACTATATTAGCCATCGGGTCTGGGATGGGGATGATGGAAACGAACTTGACGACATTGCAGCACGATATTTCGCAGGGTCGACAACAGGAGGAGCGACGTTAAGAAGGCTTTTTATACGGCCCAGCATAGGATCTCGACCTGATAGGATCAATGTGGGCAAGAAGAACCGCGTGAGTAACCGTTGCGCCTCAAGACCACGTCGCCTTATGTTTCCAAATCTTTGCCCCGTTGTGACATTCTGCTGACTGAGCCGTATGTCACGTGAACATATATCTTATCTTATCACAACCAAACCTATTCTATCAGTCATATGCATAGGGGTATCATCACATCCACCACCGAATGCGATCGCGGCTCTACAGTGGGTGCGCGTCTACAAAAACCCGGCGCCTCGTTACTAAAATCATTGGAATCGCCCTTCGTTCTTTATGTAGACGGTCACGGCAACAACCCTATGCCGCCCCTGAAATTATTACGCATGTTCAGCGCTCAACCTTAAGTCAATCGAGCTCAGAACCAAAACTTACGGCGGGGAATTGAATCGGGAGTTCGGTTATCTGAAACGTTGAAATTCTCTGCTGATATTCAGCTGATTAATCGTGGTGTTCATTAGTACCAGGATGACAGTACCTGGCGAAGCGGCTCCTACAGCCAAGTGGTGGATTCGTTAGACAAGCCGGCATACGTGGTGAAGGGCATACTCACGTCGCTCGGCATCCGGTGTTGGGTTCCCGCTTTGACGGAAATTGCCCTGGCCTGTATGCAGACATCGTTAGTACAAACTTTCAAACCAGAGGCTTTCCCCACTTACGAATGACTAAGTTGGAGTGTGTTGGATTTACGACCGGGTCGAAGTTCAAGGGACCTCCTATGTCAACTATCTAGTATACCTTGCCTAATAGTTTAGCGTTATGTTACCTACGTTTGTTGATAGCAGGCTCCAATGCGATTGGCATGCCGCTTGCGAGACAGCCAAACACAAGCAGGACAACTCCAATAAATGAAGGCCTCATTATCGGCTTTGCTCGGGCGAGCTGGTAGGTGGGTTGGAAGTTGAAGTGAAACTGTATAATCGCAGATAAACTCCTTTTAAATATCATCTCCAAGTGGCCTATGAAGAAAAGTACGTGAATACCGGGGAAGCTTGCGTAGAAGGTAACATCGTTGTTACATTGCGGGATGAATGCAAACTTTTTGATCGGTGAGGCAGATAATCAATCCTGTGACAATTCATGCGCGTTGGGGCTTGTGTTCTTGGTCAATGAATACGAGTAAACGTTCTAGGAAAGGACTGCAATGTGCATACCATGCTTCCTCTACGCAGAATGGCCGTTTTCGAGAAATGAGATTGGAAGTCTGATAAATCCCAGCTAAGCGGCTCCATTGTTGAATGCATGGTTTTGCTCCCTTCTCACCGAATGACATCATGGCGTGGTAGCTTAATCTGGGGCGCAAACGGCCCTCGTGTTTCATGCAGAGTTGTAACCTATTATCATTCGTTACACCGACAACAATCTATCCCTTATTCTCACCATTGGTGCTGGGCGCTCACCGCAAAAGCTTATTTCCAATTCCTAAGCATGATCTGAGATCCAGGATTAGGATGCTAAGGGTTGGGTTACTGGGCGCCATCACTTCTTGACTAGTGTACGTTACCCGGGGACTACACGAGACAATAATTTCATGAATGGAAAGGCCAATTCAGGATTGATCTCGTATGAATGATTTCCAAAAATAAAACGAATCGCGCTGTACACCACAAATTCCCATATCCTGCTTTTAGCCGAGGGAATGCCGCATTGTCGCCCTACCGAAGCAACCCGAAGCACCAATCACTTCAATAATCCGGACGAACTGTATATCGTGACCGATTTAGCATTCCCGTTTTGGAAATGACAAAAGAAATTCCTCCTCACCTCCAGGGTGGTTTTTAGCCGCCTCGGATAAACCAGCGAATGGATCTGGTCGTGGTAGGCTTGTGACATCACGCCCCATAGATGAGTATAAGTTTTTGATGTCTTCTTGTGCTCGCCAGCTGGCCGCTAGTAGGGCAGCATTAATCACGAGGACGAAGAAACAGAAGAGGTAGACTGTTCTAGGGGAGATGGTTGTTGACCGTGGCTCCTTCGGCTGGGCAACCTTTGGATCAGAGAGGTCATCACCAGGCAGGAGGGTTTTGGTCTCTTCGTCATGGTCTGGGTTCATGGTAGTCGAGAAGAGAGTCTCGAAACAATAGGCGTGGCTATATTATGGACATATCGGTACCGTAAGTCGGAACTAATACAAGCATCCTCGGAAAGGAGTTTAAGTTCCAAAAACAAGTTTGTTTCACCGTGATAATTGTTTGACTTGACTGAGAAGCTTCCGTAACCCAAATGGTCGCAAATAGCGAATGTTCGACAAGACATATGTTCCATGGGAAACGGGCTGTGTTATATTAGCCGTTGCATGCTCATCCGCAGATTGGAAGCGGGGCGTACCGACTGAGGTCAAACACCATCATAGCGCAGACTTCCCCGGTGAATGATGGCTGTTCACGAAGCCGTCACGCTCAAACAAAGTCCTAAGTTGCTCCCAGTTCCTACACACGTGAAAGACGTCCATGCCACTTGCAGCTGGCACGGCTTTTCCATTTGAGAGCTTCTCCATATGGGAGGGTTCCAGGGTTGTATCGGCATTGCAAAGCACAGCCTGACGCAGGATATTCATACAGTGGTGGGCCGCTCCCTCTTTCTTCGTGTCGTTTTCCCAACCAGGGTTCATATACAGCTGCCGAAGAGTATTCAAGCAAGAGAGTTGATGATAGACGGATATGTATTGCCTGTGCACATTCGTTGGATCCAGGCGTACTCCAGAAAAATGATTCGAGGGTAGGAGCGACTCCCATTCATCATCCGCGCCCATTCCATAGTGCGCATTCGCGCCGACAAATTGTGCTACTTGATCGATTTTAATGGGCACCTCATTCTTTCCACTATGGCTGCCGGCCCCTGTTAACGCCCCTTGTGGTCAGGATCGAAACGGGAAGAGTAAAGCACCACATACCTTGAGCACTGCGTACTTGAGCGAGTACCTGGAAATCATTCCAAGTTAGTATAGCATTGAATACCGTGCTCAGCATCAATAAGCAAAGGAATGGAAAGAGGGTTAGAAGAGATATGCGATGGTCGATAGACTTCATCGTGGGGTCGTCAATGCGTCGAGCGCACCAGGGTGAGAGGAATATTCACGCTATAGAATTGGGATAAAAGTACGTATTGGTCGGGTGTTACACATCACACTGTAACTGAATATGACGCCCTTCCACCCATCGCCCGAAATAGCCTGCTGCTCCCAAACCCCATTTGGTACGCGTAGCCTGAAGGTACCATGAGACGAAGCCGTCAATTGCGATCAATCATTAAGTGATTTAGTGACGATTGTGATATATGAAGGCATTCCCGAGTCGAGACAATTGTTCAGTTCCGTTGGGACCCAGACCCAACGCCCATATATCACGAGCGAAAGGAGGTAGCACCAACGCGACTCGCGTTTTGCCTATTGTTGGATTCTTATTAGGCTTATGAGTCCTGAGGATTGTAAATGGCAGATGTGTGTTGGGATGGGCGTCATGGGCCTACTAGGGCGCTGTTGTGCGGCATTGAAAGGAAGGGTAGACTTGTTCAATCAAAATATGCAGGATACATTTTGTAATTTTGTTCCATGAATGTCCGCACTTGCACCCAGTCCCGGCACACATGCTGTGCCCCACCTTCACCCTCATGACTGGACTCCAGTGTAAGGTCTAGACCACATTGAAGACCTTGGCGGATGTAATTGTAACAATGGTGAGCATGGCCAAGCTCCGCCTTCGTCGGCTGCTTCCCGATCTTTGATTGAGTGAGATCGTAACGCATCGAATTCAGACAGTGAAGCTGGTGGTACATGGCGACTGCGTAGGACTGTGGTCCAGGATCCAGTACCACCCAGCCGTTTCCTGGTGGCGTAAGGGATTCCCACTCGCGTACGTCGTGTAGACCATAATGTGACGTGTCATTGAAGACCATGACTGCATTCCGCACATTTAATGGTAGTTGGCGAGGGGAGTCGTCAAACGCGCGTCCTGATGTCGCGAAGAGTCAGTTGTATTGGTCGAGGATCACAAGATGAAACGCACGGAAGTCCACGTAGGTGAAAAGTAGAGTCTTAAGTCCCAGGAGCATAAAAACCCGGAGCGTGCTGAGTATCACAACAAGTGTACATGTCAGAACCACCATATTGTAAGGCATATCCTAGACGGTGTAAGTTACCAGAGCGACAGGATATTGGACTAGAATACCTTGTTGTTCAACAAATTCATCGTAAAATACGAAAACAAGAGATTAAAGCTGGAGATGGGGGCGTCCGTCAATGCCTGGCTAAAGAGGAAGGCTTAAGCAGTTCAAATGAGGGGGACTATAATCGCTGGGCAGCTATTCCTGATTAATCCGTCTGGTAACCATTATCGATTGGTGATAAATGCATCGGGGGACGACACCCCAGATAGTTGCAAACAAGAGTTCCCTGCGGATTATTTCACCCGGGAAATGCCATGAAACAGATGAGGTTACCGTCACATACACTATGAACCCAAAGCACCGGGTCAGATGACGCCAGTTTCCAGTTGCGTGAGTGCATATGCCTCCAGAATGCTAGATTTTCACATGGTCATACAAGGTTTCTCGGGAAGAAAGAAGGTGGAGGGGAGAATTCGAAGTGGACACTGAGAGGTTAGGAGGTGTGGCGATTCGTGGGAGCTGACCCGAACTGGCGGAACCGGTCGGACTAGTTTCGGACATTGAAAATCTGTCCTGCCGTGTTTTCAGACACATGCCAGAAACTCTCCTACGATTATCACTTCAACAATGAACAAGATCCTTCCGTGTTTATCACTCTATTGAGCTACCCACAATCGTTGTACATACTCCTTTATTCGCTCAGGAAGAGCCCTACAACCTGGAAAAAAAATTCATGTTCCTCAAGATGGGCCATATGGCTGGATTCCTATGATAGTTCGTTATCATGTAGCACAGCTTAGGTATGATTAAGACGACCCACAGAAAATTGAATCCACCGGACCCTGGGAACTAACTTGAAAAATGGATACATACAGCTGTCAGCTGCCTCATCCTTCCGACCGTTCGTGAGCAGAGTCGGAACCGAAATCTTATGGACCTCATCAAGTATTGTCCAGTCTTTGATGGGGCCAATCATGTAAAATTCTGATGGGCCATTCCTGAGCATGAGGTCAACAGCTAGTTTGGAAGGTGGGGGAATAACTGACATTGTGAGATATACAGTTGGGTCCTTCTCCATCCACTCGAAGCTCTTCTGGAGAGATTCAGGCATCGGAGCCAAAGTGCAAAGGAAGCGGGAGTAGTAAACACCGACTGCGTTCTGATACACTTTGGTGTCTGTCTTTCCCTCCCTTTCACATGTATCCAGAACATCCTGCACATCTTGTGGGAGTTTCCGGCGAAGGACTTCCTGCGCTTCGATCCAGAGCTTATTTGATGCCGGAGAAGACATGATAACGAGATGTTTCAACCCTCTGGGTTGCCTAACAGCATGGCGGGCCCCCAACATTCCACCCCATGAATGCCCAAGGAGGTCGTAGTTCTCGTATATCCCAAGATGATCCAATAGGTGCTTCAGTTCATCCAAAAACAGCTGCTCTATCCAGAAACCGATATCCCCCATCTTTTCCGGAAGGTGTGTTGAAAGACCATTCCCAAGCTGATCGTAGATGATCACGGGAATAGATCTCTCTAAGGTGAGAGCGGAAAATGAGGTGAGGTAGTCTGAAGTCACACCAGGGCCACCGTGCAACACAACCAATGGACGAACCCCCGACTTCAGATTACCGTATATCCTATACCACGTCTTGCACTCCTTCCCAGCATTCGGCACATCCCAGACCATCTCCCCTTCAGATATGGGTATGGCGCTGGACTCGTTAGTTGTCGACATCAGAGACTGAGTTATGAAGCGGTTAGCGCGAATGAACAGGGCGGCAACTACATTTGTCGTATATAAAGGGTCATGACGGAGCTTTACTAGGTCTCAAACTCCCTCGACTGGGATTTGATTTCTCGAACACCAAAGCCACGCGGAGCAGAGAAGTTATCAGCAGACCACTCCAAACAAGACCATACATAATTTATAAGTAGTTTTCTGGTATCTCGACAAAAAGGGTAAAATAAGACCGTCGTGCACATGCACCATCGATAAGCAGCTTAAATTGATCGGTGAACGTTGACCCATACGCCGCAGAGCTTTGTCCATGAAAATGAATGATGTAGTAAGGGTATAAGAAACCATCAGGCAGATTGCTTTTCCTTGAGGCTTTGACTGCTGCCGTTCGTCAGCTTGCTCTTCATGGTCAGAGTAGGGCCGGTGTCTTCAGATTGAAACATCGTATTGCTTGTATTGTTGAAACGAACATCAGTTCCTGTTTGGAATTTGGCGAGAGATGAGGATGACCAAGCACGACCTTGCAGCACGCGCAAGATGATTAACAATGGAGCAATGGACTGTCCAGGGGTCAACAATGATATTCACACGCCGTTACGATCAACAACACACCTGGGTTTGCCCCAATACAGGCAGCGCAAGATTTTGGATAGGGCTATTGACGGCGTAGCTGACTAGGAAAATCAAGCCATTGACGGTGTAGAGTGCCGCAGATTCTACCAGCATCGAAGTGACGGAGATATACTCGGATCCCGACCCTGCCATTACTCGCCGCATCTGGTACCTCATATAGAGGAGTCGGGTTGTAATGCAGGCCGTAATGATGACGGTTAACGCGATAGAAATAGCCCAATATGGAATAGCGAGATTGATGCTGATTGTGGACCAAAGGGTGATTCCAGGAACACAAAGCATGACGATAAGGATGAGAGAAAGGGCTACGAAGGGATATTGAGTTGAGTTATTGAGGTGACGAGATAATTGACGCACCAACTGAGGCAAGGAACATGAGGCAGGGAAGAATAACCCAATACCAGCCCATACGAGCAAAGAACATCCAGAAACGATAGAGCTAATATGATGCCAAACCAGTTCAAGCACCCGGCACAATAAAATAGACGATACTCCTTACCAACAGCCCATCTTGGAACCAAGTGTTGATGATATAAATCACATTACATGTGAGACCCACAGGACCCGCACCCGTAGCAAAGAATAAGCCCGGACCTCCAGGAAAGTTGCGGTCGTCCACGAAAGTCAACTCTCCAACTTTGATATTTGTTCCGTTTCCAATATTGCCCATGATGAACAGCAATGAAACATAGACCATAAGAAGATAGTCGCCTCCGCTCTTCTTCTTCTGGAGTAGGATATGGAAACACCAGATGAACAGAGTGAGATGGACACCTAAACAGATGGGGCAGATTGATGATGAGCCGAGTAGCCTAAGTGAGATGACAAGGACGGGCGCTACTTACCATAGGCAATAGCACCAAGGAAGAGTCCATCGATGATGGTACGTTCGTTGTAGAGATCGAAAGGTGATTCACCTGGTGGGGCGTTGGGGTTACTCATGGTGGAAAGAGTTAAGCCTGGGACCACATCACACCGTGGACAAGCAACTATCACCTCAGGCTAGAATTTCATGTGCCAGGCGGGGATTGAGCTATGTTTAGACGCATCGTGCACATGGAAAGCCATCTTCCAGCCGACATCATGCCGATAGCGTGACAGCTTACAAATGGACGCTTGCATGGAGTGTGACGCCTGTTGTTCAATGAGTGTCGGACCCTGAGGCCTCAGGCTCAAGGGGATACCTGGATCAGAGGCTGTCCAATCATTCGATCCCGACAGGGAAGCAGGTCGAATGGCGAGTACCAGCTTGTCTATCAGCATCAAGCAAGGTCAGTGACGGTGTCTAGTACTGACCCCAACCGGGGGCCTTTAGAAACTGATGCCTATCAGGCAGCCTGAGAACGGAAATAATATCTGGATATTGTCATCGAACACGTCAAATTAGGCGCTATGCCGCGATACCTGTACACAGTGTGAACACTCAAATGAACGTCGTCAAACGGATAGTTGCGCTTAACCACTCACTCTCATAATGGTACTTATGCTTTCATGTTACAAACTCTTGGTAATAGTAAAATGGGCGAGATGACCAGCAGCTGTTTGAGTTTGACAAAGTGTCCCGGCTGGAATAGAAGTGACTGGACTTTGCGGTGCCCTCGCGGGACAGCTTTTGACCGGATAGAATAGCCAGGTTGGGAGTTTGAGTAATCTAGAGACGCCGCCATCTACTTGCCCACCCTTAATAAACACAATAACTTTCATGTTCACGCCATGTCAACAGAGTCCGCCCATCCGACTTCACAGGCCATAATGAGAAGCAGCCTGGGAACTGCTGCCGATTCGACTTCGAGTTATTTCTAGAATAATTCATATACGTTTTGAGCAGCGTCTCTGGCCTTGCTGCAGGGTAGAAGAGGCTTCTTTCCCCATCTGAAGCACAGTTGTATCTGTACAGTGCGAGCCAGACCATCGATTTTTGGAATAGGTTTCATGGAAGTCGAAGGCTCCAGATGGCTCCATGAAGAAGTTCTGGTTGAAAACGGCGACTTGACTAGTACATGCAACTGGCGCAGTAGCCACTTAGATTAAGAGATGACGAATCCCACATACAGATCTCGCTCCCATCATTCTTTGTGAATAATTAGAACCGGTCTCCTTGAAATGTAACAGAAAAGAATAACGCCGCTCAATATGAAACGCCATCTCTGTGGACAGACGTTTCCCGGACATCAACCCATGAGACCCGCTTTAGTATACCTCCTAATATAAAAGACTTAACTCGAAGCTGAAGTTGTGTCAAGCTTCCTGACTCTTGTCTTCTCCCAAAGACCAACATCCCCATTCCATCATGCGTTCGACCTTTGTATTCATCGCATTTTTTGCTCTTTTCACCGGAGTGTCTACGGCACCTGTGGCGAAAGACCTGGAGCCTTGTGAGTGGAACCAACTTCACGAACTTGAACAGAAAGTCCTCACCTAGCACGATACTAAGTGAATTTTTCAATTGTCGGAAATCCGACACCTGATACCCCACTTGCCCATGGCGCGCACCCCAGTTAGTCTGGACTTACATTGTTACATGTGTCCCACTCACCTTAACACCTATTAGGAGACTCGGGTTCCAACTTCAGAATGTCGGGAAACCCGACGGACGACTCTGAATAAACTGGCGAAGAAGTTCGACGTAAGTTTCCTGTCCTAAAATAAACTCGATCTAGCATCTTGACCAATAGGATTATCACGATAGATCACAATTTCGCTATGTTTGGGCAGTCTCACAAGATGGCTGTTTTGTTTTTTTTCCACGGTTTCTTTTCCAATATCGGTGCATCTCAATTGTGGGCTGTTAGCGATACTAGTACCTTATATTTTGCATATGTAGACTGTAGTTTATGACTAGTGCCTTAACTAGCACTTCAATCTCTGGATTAACTGGTGAATTTTTCCCACAAAGCTGGCCAAATCCTCCCTGAGTAACGTTCTCCGTATGCACCTAGAATCCGTGATCTCGAAGAGTCCTGCGAAAGACCAATATCCGGTCAATCACCGAGGGGGACTTACCTCAGGAATGGCCTATGCCTCGGACCCGCTGGTCGGCATTTTCCAGACCAACTTTTGTGAAAGCAGTTTTGACGGTTGCTGGAAAAGATCATTTATGGTTTATATTGTGATGTCTTGATCATCCAGCACTGTCACGTCAACGTATTCGACGCCATCGGCACAGTGTTATAGATAGAAAAGCGTTTGAGGCTTTTATGGCCGAGGAGGCCTTACCAAGAGGGCGGAGGTCATGGAGTCGTGTAAGCTGTGGGGGTGTCCATTAGCCTAGCGCGGCAAATGGCGGAATTTGTATTTCAGCTAAGAATACTCGGCGTAGGTAATTCCTTAGCCTCCACTTGTATTCATTTCGCCGTCCTGTATTCCTTGTTTCCACACTCCACCCCGGGCTATTCACACCCAGCGACCATACTCGCCTCCAGGGTTCACTGCGTTGTCGTCGCTACGACGAGCGTTGTTTGACCAGGTTTCCGGTGGGAGGAACTAACCTTGCACTCACGGAGGTCCCATTGTTTCGGTTGGATTGTGGTTGATGTATACCGGACGAGTGTCTATTCTGTGCCTATTTTATACAAAATTCACGAGGAGAACAAAAAGCGAAACTCGTACTACAAACAGGACCTCAAGGCATTTGTTTGATTGTTTATTTTTAATACTTATCGGCCCGTGAAGATGCGGCAGGTGAATGTTATTTGTATAGAATAGACGCCGTTCTACACCACCTAGTATCACGATTCGTGACATAAAGGTGTGGCCTTGGCTAAGGATAAAACTCGGATTGGTACTCCATTATACATACTATAACTACAGCAATTCTAACGTGGTTACCTGTTCATTTCACGGCATTCTTCCAATTACAACACATAGCGGAAATCACGGTTCTGAATATCTGTGAGGTCCAAGAATTCCTGAAGACGAATACGGTCATCCAACTTACTCAAGGGTCCCCTAATGAACTTACGTACCTTGTCGACTCGAATCCTGTCAGCATTTCCATCGCTGTTGACACGCTCGATGTAAACTTCATCATAGGTCGTGTCGCGTGACTCAACCTCGCGTCGTTTATTCTCCTCGTTCATAATGTATCGGAGAATCAACAGGAGGGCCATGCAAGACAAGTAACAGATGCCTATGATTATCCAAGGGATGTGGTTCCTATGAATGAAGACACTTGGGTCGGGCAAGCGAACCAGGAGACCTATGATAACTCACCTCGGCTTGTACTTCGCCTGCCACATGAAAGGCCCGGCAGAGTTTCCAATACAGTACGCAGACAGCATGATGGAGTTGACAGTGATCCTTTTCGTGTGGCCAGCCGTTACGCTCGTAAGCCAAGAGAGCGAAAGAACGAAGCCAGTTGTACCAACACCTAGCGTAGTAAAGAGATCAGTGGTAATTTTACAAAGGTAATAATAGACCTGCCGGTAACCCATTGGGCAAAAAGTAGTCCAACTTTGTCAGACCACGGTAAGAAGTTGATCAAGAAAACCCCGAGGAGGTTAGGTACCATGAAAAGTGCGCCAACATAGGCACGACTATTCGGGATCCTAGCGGCAATAGTAATTCCCACCCAAATCGTAACAATTTCTACGACGCCATCCACGCACCCAAGGAGGGTGGTCTGTAATGGAGTAAATCCAAAGGAGGAAACAATGATTTGTCGTTGATTGGTGAGGGAGTTCGGCACATTATCGAGGGCGGAGAGGAGAGCGAAGAGCCATGTTTTAGGGTCTGTCAAGGCCTCAATCATTCTAGTGGGTAAATGAGCTCCGATATGTTATGCTGGGAAAACCAAATACGCACTGCTCTTTCTTGAAGCTTTTGTTCTCTACTCCAGTTTGGTTTTCCTGAAAGATACATTGAGTCTATTGACCGTGATCGTTCTAAATTGAATGCACCTTGATCCTCCTTACAGCTTTTGCTCGCTCTTCCTTCGTTAAGAACCATGCAGTCGTTGGCGAGTCAGGGAACAAAAACCTGAGCATATTCTCAGTAAGCGACGCACTGTGGAATCATTTACGAAACCACCCACCAAAATGCCAGGGCAGTTAGTAGTGTTAACGTCCCTGTGATTATCATTAACCTGTAGGGCGGGTGTTGTCTTTAGTGTTCGATAATGACGAGGAAGGTATATCTTACCATTGCCAGGGCTCAAAAGCCTTGGTATGAATATGAAGTGACCCAAAGCTAATGAAGCCGGTAATTATTTGGGCTGAATCAGAGTCAGTGACGATAACTCTATCTTGAATATCGACGTTCAAACCTGTGCCGTTCATTAAAACTGAAGTCGGTGAGTCAATGAAAATGAATACGCGGGATTGGGTCACTCACACCACCATCCTACTCGAACGGTCTGTTCGTTCCTCGTGTAGAACATTGACGTGACGATTAAAAAGCCAGCGGTAATGGAACCTTCGCAAGCGCCCAGGATTAATCGGACCACGAACAAACCCGCGAAGTTCTTGCAAGCGGCATGAGCACAAAGAGCTACTGCCCAAACCGATATGTTAAAGCTACCAAAAATTGTTATTGCGTTACCTTTGACTAGGCAGTAACACCTACCTCATCCATTTAGCAACCGGGAACCTCTGTAGACACAGGTTTTGAGGAAACTCGAACGCAAGGTAACTGAGATAAAAAATAGTCCCGAGCCTATAAAAAGCAATTGGTTTCTTCTCGGACGACGCATCTGATACGTCGAACGTACCAATTATATCTATTGGAAGATAAGCCCAGTCAATAAGTAATGTGACAGAGACATACTGGTTAGTGGTCAGATGAGTCGATTCCCTTGGAAAACAATGTCAGGAATATGATGGGTGGAGATAGTGAGGTAGGAAAAACCTGATACCAAGGATTGCGGCGCTTCCGAGAGTTGTTTTGTCCGTAAACTGAATCCTTCGATACTGTGAGCTAGGCGTATCATGCCCGTGATTTTGAGACCAACCAGTAAAGAACTAGCAGGGGGTGGTGCATTTTAACTTGAAGGCCTCAAATGTTTATGTAGTGGACACTCACAACACATGAGAGGTATGATATGTCTGTCGATCTTGCGGCTAGGATGGTCCGTAAGAGAATTTTCGAGGCTTTGCGGACACCCCACGTACCGTATTCTGAGAGCTTCTTCAGGATCTAGTTCCTCCACTGTTCCCGCCGCTAACTCTGCAGCAGTATCAACCACCCTCGTAGATACAAAGGCATTGGATTTCTCAGCAGTCGCCACATACTTCTCGTCGCTGTCCGAAAGAGAAGAGGACTTCATGGTACTGGATCAGAGCTGACAAGCGGTATGGCCCAAGTGACGTTAGCAATTTAAAGCCCCAGGCCCAGCGGCGTCTTGGCTCAACCTAGTGTGGGATATTTTTATAAACTGTCAGTGGATAAGGATAGGGGTAAATGATAGCGTCACGAAGATATGTGCGTCTACATGTAGCTTTGTTTCGCTGTCTGAGGAATATTACCTTCTTGTGATTGGTCACCCGACAACCTTTGACATAGTGCATCATGGAAGGGCTGGGCTGTATTGTTTAGATCCGAATTTGTTGAGGTGAATGGTGGGACCGAGTTGCGTGATCGTTACGTCTTCTGATAACATGGGGTCACTCAGGTGCAAATGGGAAACTGCGCGATGATTTGGAGTGTGAAGAAGTATAGCTGAGGAGCGAGCGCCAACACACGTGATGTGCAGAGCCCTGCTGCAAAAGATAAGATAGTTCTGTTAGGGAGGAGATAACTTCATGGCTCGGGTATCATAGTGGATAGGATACCTGGTTGAGATAATGTCCGGTTCTCCTGATCCGCACCTTGTTCAGGGATGTCCATATGAACACCCACTCCTCACATGAATCGTGTATATGTTAAGCATTAGGGAGAACACGACTCCAAAGAGGAAATGGGGAGACTGGTTGCTCACGTGAGCTCCATATCGGCATCTAAGGCTGGTAGGGATCACACTACACCTGTGGCTCTAGGTAGGTGGGTTGAAATCCATCCGACTCCTGTGGGTCCACTCGGCGGGGAAAGTAGATATGGTGGTTATTCTTGGATTATATCGACTCTATCTTTCTGAGGTTGCAATACAGTTGTTAATATGAATGGTCGTTGGCCAGAGTCTCAAGGGCTTCACTTAATATAGCGGCCAGAATTATGAAGATATAAGGGTAGCAAATCGCCGGAGTTGAGAATCAGGGCATGGTTACAGGTTTGAGATCAAAGTGGTACGTTACAATCGAAACTGCGACTACAAGGTAAAAACAAGGTGGCAGAGCTGAACAAAAGCAAGTGTGCGGTCCAAAAAACAGTCACGATCTGACCGTTCACAGAGCGAATAATCGGTCTCGATCAACATTCACCCAGCTGTCCCTTTTCTTCCGGCTGTAAACAAGCGTCCAAATGAGCTATATGCAGAAGTCAGAATAACTTGAAACAACTAACTCTTTTTTGGCGGGTGGGGGGGAAGGTGGAGGCGGCGCACCAATAACGAGCTTCACCGTCTTAACCTCAAACCCTCGGAAGCTCAAATTCATCGAGTATCCTGGAGCACCTGGGGCACCGGCATCCTCGTCTGCACTGTCTCCGTCAAGCGCTCCAGTAGAACGATTAATTGTCAACTCCTGCTCTTCGTCTTCTAATAGATTTGTGATGAATGCCTTTGCGATGGGAAGATGACGCGCAATGTTGAGCTGGACCTTCCCGTGTCCGCCAAAAGCTTCGTACAATCTTAAGATGATCGTGACAGAACCGGACTCGGAGTCTGTGACCGAAGCCTCGAAGTCGTCATATTCTCCCCGCTTCACGGTTTCTAGAATGATGTTTCGTGCACCGGAGATCGTGAAGGGTGACTGCAGGTGTGGCGAAAGAGCTGAGTCGCCGCCATTGGGCATAACGCGGACTTTATGTTGTGTTAGATTTAAGAATCATGGTATACATCGAGAACCGCACCTCGCAGAGGAGAGTTGTACAAATACGCAGCTTGTGGAACATCCGATTCCAGGAATGAACCCTCATGGGGAAGGATGGCGAAGGAGAAATGGTGAAGGCCTATGCAAAAATAAATATGCGTCACAATGTACATTCATAACCAAGAAGGCAAGCACACCTTGATCCTGTTCTGCATCGGGAGCGGTTGCGGCTCGCAAAAGCGAGATGCGCAGCACGTTCCCAATACAGGAGAATCCATATTTGGATTCGGAAAGAATAGCAACTCCATAGCCGAATTCGCTGAGGTCGGCATACTAATCGGGGAAACATTAGCATCCGAACCTCGGAGGAATGAATTCTGCTTTACCTTGTGGCCGCAAACTTCGAACTATGATGGCGCGACATTTTTAGCAGACCGTCATAACAATCGATTGGCCTTACCTTAGCGATATCCCAAGTCGTGTTCTTATGCGTTGGTCTCTGCACATAACCGAACTGTGTTTCATACGTGGCATTTGGACTATGAATATCGAGGGGTAATTCGACTACAAGAAATGGATAAGCGAAGAATCCCAAATTACTCGGAAGGACGTACATTTGAGGAACTCATGGCGTTGGTGCCAGTCTACGACAGTATCAAAGTTGAACAAGGAACGTGAGTTAGTCTTGGCTGTAGCTGGGATAGCATCGAGAGAGATCTACAGTGAACCTCGTTAAAGCATATTCAACTAGCAGGACGACGAAATGTACCATCGCAGTGATCAAACTCTGTCCATATCGAACTTCTGCTCTGATCGCAGCACGCAATGGGCCCTGAGAGACGACAGAAATATTATTGAACTCGAGTTCCCGAGCCATTTCCAAATGATGAATCTCGACGTCTAGAAACCAAGGCCAACGGAGTGAGCGACGATACGAAGCGTGCTAACTGTACCATACCCCATGCATCCCAGTAGTTTGGACGATCTTCGAAGATGACAAGTCCGCCTGTTCGGCCTTCTGCGACAAGTTCACGGCTGAGAGGGATAAATACCGACACCACTGAAAGATGGAGAGGCGCTCACTTGAGTTTGACATCATATAGGCTGGTGATGCGTCCACTAGAGATCGTCAACTGGACACTCGAGTTGCGGAGCACGAAATGGTCTGCGCCGTTTGTGTACACTACGTCCATGAGCCACGAGCGCTTATTCGGTGACATGGACTTCATACTCACCAGAAGCAGGTAATAGCTGTGCATGCAGCCCACTGCTCGGACTCCTCAACAGTCCAACCCTGCTTCTAGCACCTGTCTGCATAACAGCATATCCTTCCTTCCCATCATCACTTGCTTGCATAACCTGTGCTTTCAGCGACGAATTGACAGTAGAGAGCGGGATCTTGATAATATCCCACCGGGGGAGGAACGTTGTGTTGTAGCCAATTATCTTGCTGTGACCTTTCATGTATTTGAGTTTAGAAGACGCCGCAAGAGGGACGGAGTCAGGGAAGAGGATGGAGAGCGCTTCATCGAGGAGGGATTCGCCCGACTCTGAGACTTCCGCGTAGAGCTTTTCCGCGTCGTCATAGACCATGCCACTGGTGCCATGGGTTAATTAACGATAAGTACAAAAACCAAGATAATCTCACATGGCCGAGCCGGGGAGGACATCATGGACTACAAGATGCTCAGTAAATACGAACCAGTTGTCTGTAGAGAAGACGCACATTGATTGAGGAGGACCTTCTCCCAATTATTATCGATCCTCGCCTTAGGATACGCATAGTCATTCTTGTATAGCGACGCCAAGGTAGTGATGTGCTCAACATCGCGAAGGAGGATCTCCGAGTGTCGGTTCCCCTTCTTGATCGAACCTGAGTGATGTGTTAGCGATACCAATTGCACGACCTCACATCAAGTGAAAACGAACCATGAGAGGTATAGGTGCCACGATGGAACTATTCAACCTCACGTCAGTTACCGTCATCAGGGAGCAGTAAAGTTTCAGTACTTCGAGATAGAGTTCGCCATGCCTCCCAAGACTGTCAGCTTGATGATCACTTGAGATATCACATAACTTACCAGTTCGGGAGCTTTTCACCATGCTTTGTCGACGTTTGAATATCTTCAAAGAACTCATCTACAGACCGACCCATATTCACGGGAGGAAGTTCACGATGGGTATTTGTCACAGCGCGTATGCGGCGTAACTACGTTCCAGATTAATTCCGACACGTTGCGGTAACAAATTCGAAAGACATACATTTTCAAGCATCTTGGCGAGGGGACCACCTCCGCCATCGCCATTTCCAAAGACAAGCAAAGCAGTATCAGAGGACTCAAGGTTCTGATCAAGGCATTAGATATATCCTTGTTTGGGGGTCAATTATTGGTATACCTTGTGATTGGTCAATCCCTTGTTAACGTCACCAACAGTGGCTTGAGCAGTGTATGTGTCGACTGTTGACAGTAACATTGGTTTCAGCTGAACATCAATAGTGATATGATCATACCTGGCGTCATGTGGCAAAGCACCTGAGTACCGTCGATACCAACCCAATTGAAAGTCGAGTGGGGGAAGACATTACTACGTCCAATTAGTGGATACGATAACGGAGCGGGTAGCATCCTTACATGTTATTCCTAGTTCATTCATGGCAAAATCAGCTCAACAGTTTGTAAAGATCATCCTGAATATCGTACCATGACAACTTCTGGGTGAAAAAGTACGTCATACCTAATACCATGGTCAACCTCTGACCCAATATAAGACTCAAGACACTCACCAGCACCCCGAATTAATTGAGGTAGTGCTCCTGTCAACCCAAACGAATCAGGCAACCACGCCGTCTCGCAGCGCTTCCCAAACCTCGTCTCGAAGTACCTCTGACCAAACAGGAACTGTCGAACCAATGCTTCTCCAGAGGGCATATTCGAGTCATTCTCTACCCAGGATCCTCCAACAGGATGGAATTTCCCTTCCAAGACCTTCTCCTTTACGCGCTCGAATAAAGGCGGATACAACTGCTCAAGCCACTTGTACTGCTGCGCCGAACTACACGTGAATCGATGCTCAGGGTATCGTTCCATGAGGTCGACTTGTGTCGCCCACGAACGCGCAACTTTTTGTTGAGTGACAGAATACGGCCAGAGCCAGGCGGAATCGATGTGACAGCTATGCTCCATGTGAATTACTGCAAGAAAGGTGACGGTAGATGGCTTACTGTCCAATGCCCCACACATTTGCTTTCGCTGGCCCTTCCGTATAAATCCCAGCTCCCTTCGCCTCCCACCCCTTACCGAACACTTCTTCGGCTTTCCTTCGAGCTGCAGTAATGCCAGTGGCATCACCCCGCTTGAAAACGTTCATTATCTCGTTGGCGGTCGTCAAGGCCTTGTTTTGCAACCTGGTGAGCAGTTAGTAACGTGGATAAAGTATCTTGACCATAACGCACAGGGTATTTCCGGGCAGTGTGTCTACAAGCTCACGGAGGGCCTGAAAGTCCCATAGAAGACTCCAGGCCTCCTGGTTGGGAACCACAAGATCGGCAGAGGCGAGGGAGAAGTAGCGATTCATCTGGCAAGCCCAGGTCAGTCGACAACACTCAGCTATCTTAGTAACTTACGTCTGGCGGTTGAATGGTATCCCCATTCCATGGAACACCGAACATGCCATTACAGCTTGATTCGATTATGAATTCATGGTGACCTTCCTCTCTTGCGCGGGGTGGAATGATATATTCCACACGACGATCGCCCCCGAAGCCACCCGTGATACCTGCGAAACTTGTGAGCGCAATTAAATCATGACTAAAGATTTATCATACCCTGAAGAGGGACTCCGTCGACGGTGTAAATCATTGCTTCACATCCTGGGTCAAATTCAACTAGACTCCTTCAGTTTCAAAGGATCAAGTGACGGCAGAAGGAAGCTCACATTGGACACGCTCATATTGCTTGAAATACTCAGGAATTACAATTGAAACTTTCCACCAGTGGTTTGTCTATACGCTGTTGAAGAATATACTCGACATAGAAGATAATTAGAGCGTACCCCTATGCTGAAATTAAGCAAGAATCAACTAAGAACATACAGTATCACTCACAAGAAGGTCCAAACGAATCACCCTTTCCACACCTCAGCACACCGCATTCACGTAATTGAATGCTCTACCCACCTTTTTTGCTGTCTTGAACTTTTGTTTCATCGCCTCTTCAAACGGAGGCTTCGAGAGCCCTGGCGCGCTCCATCTATGGGACACACAGTCAGCATGTCATACTATTATCATGTGTTTACAAGAACTTACACTTTCAGCTGAATAAATTCTGGTGCATCGAGGCGATGTGTAAACAGAACCGAAGATAGGTTCACATCCGAAAAATGACCTCCGTGGAAGTTGTCGAGGCGCTGTCTTGTAAGACCTTTGATCCACTTTGCACCTCCACTGTAATTGCGCTCAGGATATGAGCTATGTGAGTGGTGACTGCAACTCATGATGCAGGTCGAGAACAAGTGTATTCAAGGTTAACAACGGAGTTGGTGGTAGACACCGTGGGAATGGAAGTCATTGAATTGGATGATGACGCGTTGCCTCAAAATATTTGAAATAAACATATTGGCACATATTGATATACATACCATGGCTCTTCGCCCCCTCCTTTGTGCATGCTCCTAACCAGTAATTTAAAATGACGAGGCTAGAAGTACAGTATGATAAAATGCAAATAACGCACCTTATCTTTTTCCACGGGCGTCTCTCAGGTCTCTTCGTGTCGCCCCGTTTCGGACACCATTATGAGTTCCTCGAGAAGCATACTTCCACCGGCGACTTGGCTGGGTCCATATCTAATTTCGGTGATCATCACGATATCCGACAATGAAGACCCCTCCATCTTTTTCTCAGTGTTCCTCGCATACCACCAGTACCCAAAAAAACAGGACATCTCATTATATATACCGACAAATAATCGCCGAACGTCAACTCCGTTTGTTACAGTCGTTCGAGTATGGCCCCCACCTGGCCTATCTGCGGGTATTTCTTTTGACATGACAGCGGTTGGTGTTTCATTCAGCGGCTGATTCGGCTAGTGCAGGTTGGGGCGTAAACAGAGTGGGTTGGCTGCACGGAGTAGAGGTTGGTACTAGGATTTACATGACTCGGTTAAGGTAGTGTTATTCTTTAGGCCATACTTCGGATGAAATATATGTCGGGAGAATAACGCAGTGATGCGATGGGGGCAAAAGAGCAACTAATAATCAATATAGAACATACACAAGGGAGGAATAAGTGAGCGGTTCAGAATAGCGAGCCTTGCGTATCGGACGGTTCTTGTATTGTCCGAATTCGTGATTCCAATATTTTAGTCTTTCTTGTAGATATAGAGGGTAGCTAGTGTTAACATTCAAGATATGAGCGTTTGGGGATTTCTCATGTCGATGAGAATTATGATAGGTGTGGGCCGTGTACATTAACCGGCTGGTTGTCCATGCTCTTGGTTCGATTGGTCGTGGCGGCGGAGATAATGTCACAAAGATAGTGCCACCCAGATTACTTGCTCACCAAGGAGGTCACCGAGGAGGGGCGCGTGTCTGATACCCAAGAAGCGAATACATACAGGATCATCCTGACGTGGGGACCGTGTTCCATAACTGACACTGGAAACGTGTAATTCGGGAAATTTACAAACCGTTAGCACGGCTGTGGAGAAGACTGATGTTGTGGCTGTAAAACCCGGTGACTTTATCGCATCAGAGACTTCTCGTTCGGATCTTGGAAGTTGGGTGTCGCTGAATTATTGACAGAATGATCTTACCCGGCCCTCTGGTGATCCATCCGAAACGAGGTACTGCACATTCTAATTCACATTGCCCACAGGGAAGCAAATCCTATTCTATAGGGTAACTGACTACGAGGGTAGAAGGGTGATAAGAATTTAGAGAGAATATATATATGAAAGTGGTGCTATGTGATGCATGATATGCCTTGGTAATCCATCAGCTGCATTCGGTTGGTTCGTGTGGTTTTCCTCGGGTTTCTGTGAAGAACGTCTTAGCCGTTATGCTTCAGGTCGGTGGGACATCTAAACGTCAACTCACATTAAGCAGCTAGTACTTCAGAAGCGGATAGCTCTGTGTAAGGAGTCGTCGCCGAAACGTTCTCATCCATTAGATAGTACTGCTCGAACTCGCGCGAGTCTGGTTCCCCGTAGTTCTTCAAATCTGGGCTAACCGGGATGGGGTCGTATTTGGCCAACAGGCCGCGAACCTTGGTAAGAGCTGCCGTGCGCTTCGCATCAGAACTGAACAAGATGTCGAAGATCCATTTGGGCTGGAAGACGATCGTGACGCCTTTGGCATAGCGGGTTCTGCGGGTCGCGTGGGCCGGAGTTTGGCACACCGTGAAGAACGGTTCACCAGCGAAGCAGAAACACCATTTAGCGTCGTCAATGGTACGGGGAATGTGAGCGGGCCAAGGCTTTTTGTCTAGCTTGGCGGCACCATCAAGGAGCTTCCAGAAGAGCAGGTTGTATTCCTCGACGGTATACGGATTGTCACTGTGCTTGGCGAGGAGAACAAGGGAAGTGTTGGGACCCATCCCTCGTGCCTTGGGTAAGTAATCAGCGAGGCAGTCCGCCAATTGGCGAATATGACGAGGATCCGAGAGGTCATCGGAATCAATAAAGGTATAAACTTGATTGTCGGCCTTGTAACCTTTCGTAGCGTATATGCATGGGAAGATCAAATCTTCATCGAGGAGGACACGGCTATATTCATCATAGGCGGTTCTTTGCCAGGTGCCCTCAGCATACTGCTCTGTAACTTGGGCCCTAAAATGTGACAGGATTAGCCAAAAACCCCAAAAAGAAAGGATCGTGTCGACCGACCTTGTCAAAGGTTTAACAGGAGTATATTGCGCCAGGGGAAGTTTTCGCTCAACGGCGGCCTATGTAAAAATAATGGGCTCCCGGTACTACACAGGCTCTGGCACTCGAAGCGTACCTTTGCGTCAGATACCTTGCCTTTTACTTCTTTGACAACAGTCGGAAGGCGCTCATAGGCCACGATCGCAAGCAATGCAAGGACGACGCCACCAACAACGTACGAAGGAAGAGTAAGTGCGAATGAAGACATTTCGGAGGATGTGTTGTGTGTTATTTGAGTAGTAAGAGTGAAGGATTGGGAGAACTGGGGCCACTAGGTCAAATATCCCCTGTTTTATACGGTGGTGTTTCCACACTGAGAAGGGCTGCCATACCCACCGGGAAGTTCTCTTGTCAGGCAAAGAGCAGGTAGCATCGGACATCCCACAGGGACGCCCGTGACGACTTGTGTTTCCATTGACGCGACCATCTGACATCAGCCAATGTGGAACGCATCAGAAGCCGGAGGATAATTTGTCCCAAGAAAGATTCCAAAAAAATGACAACATGACAAGATTGACATAGCTGGAGCAAGCCTCTGTTTTCTTGACGTGCAAAGCGATTATTTGGTGCAATTGACAATTGATAGCGTAGGAGTATCGTTGTCGCGGAATCTGTCGGATAGATTGTAATCTTGTGCTGTCGGTCGTCTTACTAGCTCTTCGGAGTGGATGTCGTTGTAGGAGTACCTACATGGTTGATGTGGGAAAAGGGGCGCTTAACATATTCAAACGTACTCGATGTATTCACAAGCTTTAGCTTCTACTGTGGCTATGTATTTGTCTCCGCCTTTATTTGGTATGTTCCCGAGGTCGATGACACCACTGGGCCCTCAAACCCAGTGAGCCCACTCGCTTTACGTGTCAAAAACAGTTTTGGATGCGCAGTGTAAAGGCATATGGACTTTGAAGATTTGCCAGAGGCTTCGTGATACCTCAGTGGATTGTGTGCTTCTGGATGCGTCCCTGGCTGATCAATTGAATGCACACGTAATTGTAAAATTGGATACGTCCCGCGGGGTGCTTTATGCGTATTCCCGCCTTAAAGACACCGTATTGGAAGAAGCACGAACATCAGGTGGGGTATGCATCCAGGAAGAAACGTGACCCCGAGCCAGATTCGCGGTCTGCTCTCAAACTAGGCATTCGGATCATTCTATGCTGGATATCATGACGTGCCTCCAGCACTGATGAATTGAAATGGCCGGAGATCAAGTTACTCGTCAAGTCGACTACAAACCAGGATCTTCACGGGTTTGATAGTCGTTTGTCAAGAATATCAAGCCCTAAAGCCTTTCTTGTCATCTAATAAAGCGGTTAACAGTCGAAAGCCAAATGAAGCGAAGTGATAGCGAGCCACGAATACGAAGGATAGGATTTCTGGTGGGTAAAATCGGCGTCCAAACGGCCCCTCTTGTGGATCAATCTTGTCAGTAGCCCGAGCTATAGCACACATCAAGAGCTGGGTCCTAGGACCCACTAGTAGCCAGAAGAGGGCCGAGCCTTGGTGTTGTGTGTGTTACGTTCAGGATTCTTGTCAAGATCCTCAGTTGTTCACGTTTCGATAGAGCTTCGGAACAACGATTATATAAGCAAACACTTGGCCCAAGATGTGGTCGTGCGGTGCAACTCCGAGAAAACCCACTTCGCTGTCGAATC
>MU151185.1:0-66326 GCA_015584085.1 Macrolepiota fuliginosa MF-IS2 | reverse complement strand
ATGTTTTGGACTACATAACCAGTTGAGGAGTGTCATTTCTCAAGTTTCTCAAGAGAAGACACCACATCCTGCATTGTTAGGGCATGAGAAAACAATACTGGGTGTCACCAGTGAACTGACTGTGGATGATATAACTCAGATGATGAACACAAAGATGAGGGGTCATTTGCCAAGGCCCTTGGGACTGGTGGTGGGGAATGGGTTATAGATCTGGCAAAGGAGGGCTTCCAGACAAGATTGATATGTATGATTATGGATTGTGGGGATGGGAGATGAGGATTGGATTCCTCCAAAATTTCGGTGGAAAAGAGTCTAGAGACCAAAAAGCGAGTTTCCCGAGGCAGATTTTGAGCCCATTCACTGACAAGACAATATGGGCAGTCTCATAACCCCCAGGAATATTGAATTTAGGGTCAATTTTTGCAAAAATAGGGTCAAAAATTATGGCTGGAACCAAAAATGCATCGGAAAAATATCGGAATGCTGTTTTTGAGCGTATTTCGTGAATCCAAGATCAGCCCCGGAGTTTGAAAAAAATTCAACGAGCCGTTCCTGACATAACCATATTGGTTGACTTTGCTTGTCCTCTACTGTACATCGACATCGGTCAGTGGCATACTATCATACCAGAAGCGTTTCATGTTTGGCAGGAACCCCGGCCATTGTACCAAGGACATGACACGTTTCGTGTATGCCGATGGTGGAAAGTTCAGCTGTCTAATGCCAAATTTTGGAATCATATGATCAAATGCTTGAAACGGAACCACGTGGATCTCTAAGAACTCAACAGACTTCGAGCAGGAGATGGCGCCTGGAATATAGGAGCGGCTCGCTATCCGCCCAATCTTGAAACAATACCGCGACGTACCGTCATGCAAAACCCCACCCAGAATATGGACTGGGCAGAGGGAGATCCCGCAGGGGAGAAGTGACTTGGGGTACGGCGCCGCTTTCTTCTCCAGGACAAATGATCGAAATAATCCCGAAACTATCATTCCCAGTCTTGCATACCAGCTCACTATCCACTACCGCAGCTATAATTCCGCCCCGACAAACCAACTCACCAGTGATCCTCAGCTCCTAAAAAAAGCGCCACGCGTGCAGCTCAGGAAGCTCATCATCGAACCTCTTTTCACTCTACAAACACATGAAGCCACACGAATTAGGGAACCCTTCGTCATCATTCTTGATAGTCTTGACGAGTGCGAAGGAGAAAGAGCTCAGTTCGAGTTTATCAGCATGGTCAACGAGGTCGCCCAGCTCACAGACCTTCCCCTCCTCTGGCTCATCTGCAGCCGACCAGAGGATCATCTCCAGTATACGTTCTCAAGGGTTGCATACTGTAGCAAAGAACACTTGCTTGATGATGAATGTTGACCGGTATCTCCACTCTGAATTCGCGAGAATCAAGGGCGAGTTCAGGGTCATTGCGCCCTCACCTTGACCTTCTGAGGACCAGTTCAATGAGCTCTCCTGATCTGTCTCTGGCCTCTTCGCCTTGAAATCCACTGGCGTGAAATACATCGGCGACCCTACGTACGCGAACCCGGTCCCTCGCCTCAAGAAACTCCTGTCTTTTTTGAAGCACGTAGATACCATCGGGTCGAATAGTCCTCTGGCGTCTCTTGACTTCCTGTATACTCAAGTCCTTACGGAGGTGTCGAAGGATATTTTCCCAACAACCTGGCCGATTCTGGCCCACCCCATCTGGATGACCAAGATCATTTACGGTAACAAATCATCTAGGGTCCAAAATCTCTGCAACTCCATCCACCTTGACCAAGGTGTTTTCTACAGTGCTTTGCGGAAACTCCATTCAGTGACCGCAGTACTTGCTCCCGAAGAAGCTTCCCAATTACCGTTACGCTTTTACCATGCATCATTTCAAGACTTTCTCTCAGATCCCGATCGCTCGGGGAGGTTTTCATTGAGAGAAAAAAGGTATTTATTGATATCGTGAAGTTGTGTCTTTTCTGGCATAACATTGATACGACACACTTCCACACCAACGATGGTGAGTCGGTAGGGGCAGGTTGGAGCAATGGCCTTATTATCCTTGGCTCTCTTAGGGTGGCACTTCGACATCCACCACCAGCATGCAGGTTTGCTCCACCTGAAATGGGTCTCACCGGATAATGAGAAGGATGTCTCTAAAGCCATTTCAGACATCGGCGATGTGTGTTGGCAGGTGTTCGGCGAGGTTTCTAACGAGATAGATAACTACCTCCTCTCGCTTATTCATAATTTTGATTTCAGATATTTACATCGTGAGTGTTTTCTGCCACCTGTAAATTGGGTCTACCAACAGGTCGAGCTTGATGGTTCGTCGTTAAATGCACTACACGCCAATCCTTTCTTGGTTATCTAGGATCCTCCAGACCATCCCATGCGCACAAAACCATCCAACGAACTGGACACGCGATTGCCGGAGTACATGCGAATCGTGATTGGTCAAGAGCCGCCTACGGATCCAGCTACATTCCCAGTTGACTATGTAAGTGCGCATTTTCCTGCATCGAAATGCGGTCTCAAGGGTGTATTTAAGGTGCTTCATCCCGGCAGATGCAGGCTGTACTTTTTTATTGGATATGGAATAAAGACCATTATTGTCTGGCTCACTGAGTGTCAAGATAAAGGGGAGGTTTTCACCTTGACATTTGACAAGGAACCCTCTCTGGAATAAATCAAAGAGTATCAGAACTGGCTCATTGAAGCCAAATGGAATGAGGCACCCGAGGAAGAGGAACCCTCAGAGGAGGTGCTTTGACGGAGGGGATTGGAGTGGTAGGATATCAGTGGCAAGTTGTGTAACTGGAGACGAGGTTGTGATGCTTGGGGAGTAGCCACGCGACTACATGAGGAGCCGGCGCATTGACATGTTTCGACCGTAACTGGACTTGCGTGCTTTGATTAGGCCCTTTTGTACATTTTTTTGATATTTTGTGGCACTTTGAACCATGATCCTGAGGCCGCAGTAACAGGGGAGCCCGTTGACGATTCTAGCTTCACCGGCTCGGGCGGCTATGGCGAACCAAAGTTTGTGTCCGAACATGTCCTTAATATAGTTGCTACTACCCACGGAGCACATCCTGACAATCTGTGTTGGCCAAGGTGCCAAACAAGTTGCCAGTACGTTGAGCTCTTGTTTCATTCTCTTATTTCACTTGTTGATCATGGTTCCCAGCTAACATTGTGGCAAAACCGCGGTCGATTTTGAAGGACATCATCAACATCATCACCTCGAAAACCCCGCCACCATACCATGGGATATTATCGTGACCTTGTTCATGAGCACTTTCAAGGCCAAAATCATGGCTATCAATACCTAGAAGTGGCTTTCTGCCGCCGAAAAGGTCAGTAAGGACGAGGCAGGCATCCCTGCTGCTCCACTGTTGGATTTCTGCTCGTCGTGGTCGCCATGGTCGCCATGGTCGTCGTGGTCGTCAATACATCTGGTGACAGCGAAGGCTGGAAAGGCCTCGCAGGCTATTGTGTATGGTCCTAAGGCTCCAGAGTTGATGGTCAAGTATATTTCTTGGGTGAGAATTCATTTGTAGCCAAGGCCCGAGCAATTATACCTTTTTCTTGTCTGACTTGTTGTAAAGGAAATTTATTCATAATTTTCCTCGTGATTCAGTTGACCCCTGATGAATTTCGACAAAAATACATTTCGTTGACAATTTGGGTAACTACAGCGAGTAAACAAATGTAACGACTATCAACGATCTTGGATAATGTTGCAGTACCATTTGATAAAAAGTGTGAGTGGGGCTTAAAAATGAACTTCACTGAAATTCATTGTAACGTGACCATTGCATATTCGTATGAATAGTAGAGGTCCCCCGAGACAGCGCAACCCCATCAAAATAAGTCTGCAAGTTTTGCAGTCAAATCACAATCACCGTCCGGAATCTCTCCACGTTCAGGTAGCATATGGGTCACAGACCGAGTGCTACTGTGACTGCCAAAAGCGGTTGGGCTATCGTAATGGTAATGCTGTGTACGATGGTGGGCCCGCTCTCGAAGGTTGAGAACCTGGAGTATGTGCTGACTCTTGAGGACCTGACACTCATCACTGGAAAGCGACTGCTGTCGGGTTACAAGCTCTTTCATTCCGGATGCAAACCAGCCTTGCACTCCGAGTTCCTGGGCCATACGAAGCTTCATAACAACATCACCGGAATTGGGATTCTCCATTTTTTGTGCAGCTAAATTCTTCACTTCGTCCATCCCCCATTTTTCTGAAAGCCTCAGAATTGATGCCCATTGTGTTGAGGAGGGCTCCCATTCCCCGGATAATTTCCTGATAAACAATGGTTAGATATATGAAACTCATAAGTTGTGTTATGCCGTACGGAGGAAAGAAGAAACGTAAGAGACACTCGAAGTCAGTCCTCGTTACATCTGCGTCAATGACTAGGGGATCACGGTGATCAAATTTGACGAATCCTCGGCTCTCAAAACAGCGCCGGAAAAACGGGGAATGTTGGGAGAAGGGTTGATTGGAGACTTTGTATAGATTATCCTCCACCTGTAATAAGAGGCATAAGGATGGACTCTATCAACGATGTGGTGAGACGTACCTGGAATACAACCTTCTCAACATAAAATTCTCCATTCCTCTTTGGGCCATCAGTTACTGGAACGAGAACTTGATCTGCGCTGTGCTTTGGTGGCGTAGGACAGGTGAAAATACTAGAGTTCAGAGTAACGCTGATCTGGCCTCGTTGTTGACGTATGTCCCAGTGGTCGATGGCCGTGTTCTTACCACTATGGCTTCCATAACGGTTCGGGTCAGAATCACGAAGCACTGGATAGCAGGATTCTCGAATGGCTCCAAGCTTCAGGAGGGTCTCTTGATCAAGCATCTCGAACTCCCTATTTCCAAGAGATGAACCACGACGGATCAACCTCTCCAAGGCCGGCCGCACCCAATCATGGATCCCGTATTTCTTGGCCAGGTTCCATTTATGGGCAGGGTCATCATTGAACAATGGAGCAAGTTGTTCAATGGCCATCTTCCGCATCCTGGTCATAGCCCAGTTTCTTGATAGCTCAAGAAGTGTAATCCAATCATCCTTGGATAAACCTGCCTCAGAATTAGCTGGTCTTGTGGGCCAGTCATCAGCAAACGAAGGACCAATTAATTGAATTATCGTACCGGTTATAGGAATACAAAACCTGGAGGAGAGCACGAAAAGACAAGGCGGTAATGGTGTCGGGGAGGGTGAGTGGTTTGGCATCAGCAACACCTTCACCGCCAACGCCCTCGTTGTCAGTAGCAGGTTGAAGGAGCGCAAGCATCTCTAGGAGCACAGGTGATTCTTGGATGAGATATTCGCGGGGAACCCGGAAAAGTACACCCTCGACCTATCGTCCCTGTAAATCAGTCGTATCTACCAGATCAAGAAAATACATACATGGAAAATGAGAGGTTCAATGTAATACTCAACATCGTGGTGGGTGACTTGGGGCATGCTTGTAGGCGCCGGTGAGCTAGAGGGATTCCTTGTAGGCTAAAGAAGTCAGGGTTAGACGTCGATGAAGGGCGATTCTAGGTTTCAAGCCTCAACCCATGTGTGAGCTATCAATAATCAGATCGATGGACGGGTGTTAGTACGAAAATAAATTCCTTCGTGTCACTGGTCACTCCAGATCAAAACAAGGTTTAAGTTCTGTCTGAACTTTGGGCGTTGAATTGTGATCAATGAATCAGTCTGAGTCAGTCATCAAAATGTCCTTGAAGAAGCTAAATCACTTAGCCTCAACGCGCTCCTGTCCAACTATCAGTTTGTCAACTTGTCTCATAGGCATGGCCCAGTATTTCGACAATACCACTGTAGAAGAATAATTTATCTTCGGCCTATGGTGGCTGTTAGTATAGCCACGTCACTCCTTTTATTCTGCGCAACAATAACTCCTCTAATCTACCGTCGGATGGGCCCACGGTGTTTGTAGCCTTAACTTTTGCAGGAACATTTACTTCGGTCTGCTTGCACGAATGCCTCCAGCCTACAAGGCTATAGAATCTATAAAATCATTTGTTTTACACAGTCGACCTTCCAGGTGGGGATGACGTTGAGAGCGTGTCTCGCGCAACCAGTCAGCCCTTAGTTTGGGAGACAGCTGCCAAGGGACTCCCGGAGAGATTGGACAAATTTGACCCCTCCCTTCTCTTTTGGCTCGGGTAACTAGGAAGTGTAAACGGCATGAATGTCCCAAAGTGCAAGCAGAAGCAGATGTGTACGGTAGGGTCCCCAAAGACAGACGCACTGAGCTGCTTGGACAATGCCGTTGCGAAACGACACCCGGTTCTGCTCAACCATGCGACGTTGTTTGATATATGCCTCCGGATTCCAAGCAGAAGACCCATCCGAAGATACGTGTCCTGTTCAAGATGTCGAGTTGAAAAGGGACGGGTGTCTCGACGGTGGTATCAAAGCCTTATCTGTATTTTGTGCGTGAGACTGTATTGCACCACAAGGTGAAGTTCTTCTGCATCATGGGTGCAGTGATTATATAGAATATTTCACATCGCCACTACCTCATGCACATTCTTCAGGTTCAACATCAATAAGCTCCCTACCCTCCTCAACCATTTCCCCATTCTTGCATCCAATAGCCCGAACAACGCCCTTCCCTCCCGCCCTCAAAACAGTCTCAGTTTTCATACTTTCTAGCACAACCACCGCTTGTCCCTTCTCGACTGTATCCCCCACTTTCACTTTCACCTCCACCACTAAACTAGGCATGGGTGCTCGCAAGCCACCTTTAGCTTTCGCCGCTGCAGCACTAAGAACATCGCCACCAAGTGAAATAAGCCAGTTGGGTGAAGGTAGGACAAGGGTAGTCTTCGTTCCGTCGGAGAAGATGTGTAGGCGTTCAGTGGTGGTGGAGGAGTGAGATGCCGGGACACCTGGAGGAGGTAACTGGGACACAATTGTTGTCTTCGTGAAGACAGAGTCGATCGTAGCATTAATGCTCGTCGGAGAGCTAAGGTGAGCAGGAACGCTGGGGTATGTTGTGGTGTGTCCGCTCGGTGTTGTTACTGTAACATCATAATGACCGGGCTTTGTTGGGGTTGCGGAGACGCGGACTGTCATCGATTCGTCCGAAGTTTCGGTCTGGAAGGTAATCAAACGTTCGTGGACGTCACCTCCAAAGCGTCGTGACGAAAGGGACTGCCATGGTGAACTTGGCTTGGACGTTGACAGCGAAGATTGGTCGCGGAGTGTCACATATAGGGCTGCTTGAGCCAGTAGTTCTGGTTGAGGTTCCTGAATTTCCGGGAACAATTCGTTGAAGTGTTTCTACAGGTACGTTAGTTGCATTGGCCCAGAGGATGGAAACCGGAGCTAAAACCTACATTAATGAAGCCCGTCTCAACTTCTGCAGCAATAAATGCTTCGTTGCCAGACAGGCTTCTCAAGAATTCCACGTTAGTGGATACACCAGCGACATGGTACTCATCCAGAGCTTTCCTTAACATTCTCAGCGCTTCTGTGCGGTCGCGCCCATGCACCACGACCTTGGCGATCATCGGATCGTAGAAAACCCCAATCTGCGCTCCTTGCGTGAAGCCCTGTTCAATCCTCAGGGAGGGTATGATATCCTGCCCTGAAGCATCTGTTGAAGGCACAAGTGCGGAAAGTGGTGGCGAGGATGCCGTGGTCCTGACAGGTGGGAACGGTATGGCAAATGTGGTTGTTGGCTCGGGTGTTGATAGATATAGGAGAGATCCAGAATCAGGGAGGAAATTATTGCGTGGTTTTTCGGCATATATCCGGGCCTCGAACGCGTGTCCAACGAGTGGTATCTCGGCTTGTGCAAGCCGGAGAGGGTTGCCCGCCGCTACCTCTAATTGCCACTCAACGAGGTCGAGGCCAGTAACCATCTCGGTTACAGGGTGTTCGACTTGTAAGCGGGTATTCCTAGTGTAGTTAAGGCATGAATGCAGGTCCTCATGAATGCAGGTCCTCGGAACATGAGGGAAGAGAAAACATACATTTCCATGAAGAAGAATTTCTGGGTATCATTATCGAAGATAAACTCGACAGTGCCAGCACCGACGTAGTTGACCGCTTTGGCTGCCGCAATAGCCTTTGCACTCAGGTCTGCACGGAGCTCTGGCGAAAGACCAGGTGCGGGCGCCTGGAAGACTTTTTCAGTCAATGGGATACTGATTCTCTGCATTTATCCCGTACCTCTTCGATGATCTTCTGATTCCGCCGTTGTACGGAGCAATCTCGCTCCCACAGACTGACGACACCACCCATGGTATCAGCAAATACTTGCACCTCGACGTGTCTGGGGCGCTCAATAAATTTCTCCACTAGAACGGTATCGTTTCCGAATGCTTTTAGTGATTCTCGTTGTGCTGAAGAGAGGGCTTCGTGGAAGGCTTCTTTGGTTGGCGTTGTGACCGTCCGCATGCCTTTGCCACCGCCACCATGAATGGCCTTGATCAGGACAGGAAAACCTGGATGACTTCAGCCACGGTTGTGTAGAGAGCAAAGATAACTCACCGATCTCCTGTGCTTTCTCGTAGAGGAATGTGGGATCCTGGTTCTTTCCATGATATCCAGGTACACAGGGAACACCAGCGCCTGGGGTCAAATAAGTAGTGAAATCTAAATAATTCTTTGAGGACATACTGGACATAATGTTCTTGGATTCACTCTTGGAGCCCATGCTCACGATTGCACTCGCGGGAGGACCAATGAAGACAATACCTGCCGCCGCTAGCTTTTCGGAGAAATTAGCATTCTCACTCAGAAAACCATAACCGGGATGAACGGCCTGGGTAGTCAAGATGAGTGCGTTATGGGGAATGCATAATTAAGGGCATACCTGAGCACCGCTTCGGTGGCAAACTTCGATAATCTTGTCCATTCGTAGCTATAGCAATTTAATAAGTTTCGTGCCCAGTCAGTAATGCGAGAGGCACCCACGTAGCTCTCCGCTGAAGGAGCTGGTCCGATACAATACGCTTCATCCGCCTACACAACCATGAGAATTCGCACCAGTTGACAGAGCAAATGACTTACAAGCTCGACGTGTAATGAGTTCCTGTCCACTTCACTGTATACGGCGACGGTCCTGATTCCAAGCTTCCTAGCTGTCCGAATTACACGGCACGCGATTTCTCCGCTGAATCCTCCAATTTAGCTGGCCATCGAGTTGACAAGTACGGTAACATACCGATTGGCAATGAGGATCTTGTCAAAATGAGGTTTCCTCGCGATAGTGACATCTGTAATACACAAAACAGTCCGAACACGGGTCAAACCCTAGGACATGCTAACTCACTGTGAGCTTCTGAAGCAAACGCTCTGTATGGAAAGCCCTTGAGGCGCTCCACTCTTTGGGTACCGGAATTTCTTCCACTCATTGCAGAGCTCCAAGTGATTGCTTGTCCTGAGCTACTGGCAGCCATCGTTATTGGTCGTATCGTCACATTCCGTCCACTTGCACTGGCAGAAACACGGTTGAGTACAGTCGATAAACGCCCTGTGGCAGAGATAGAACGCTTTGTTGGTATCATGGAAGAGCTATAGCGGTGTCCTTCAGTCCAAGGTGGTTGTTGTCGAAGTTGTCGATGGTATCCGGGAAAGGAGAGCTAGATGCGTCGACCGGGAGGAACAAGGTCAACGGCGCTTAACCGACATGGCTTTAAGGTCCGGTGCGTGACCGGATATGGTACGTCATGATATATTGTTATGGGCGCTTGTCTGATGTGGCACACATTCATCAAAACATGGGTTGGAAGCTCTGGCTGAGCGATACACAATTTCATTTAAACGCTAACTATGCCCCATAATTGTCTACTCAGTTAATCTTTATGACCAACTTCTCTCCGCTGACTTTGTTGCTCCTGAACAAGTCTAACGCCTGCTCGACCCTCTGCTGAAGACTCCCTTGGTCAAAGAGGCGAAGACGCGTAGGTTGGATCAAATCCTTCTCAAGCAATTCTGGCAAAATTACCGGCATCAACTTTTCTTTTAATACTTGATCCTAAAACCCGTAAAGCGTCAGCAAAACCCCTACGATAATATTCGAGGGCACGCACCGCCTGGTAGAGGAACGTCCTCACACCAATGATATTGGTCCCCTTCTGGAACGGATTCAAACTCTCAGGGAATGGCAGATCCAAGAACAGCTCGTCCTCGGTCCCATTGTTCAACGTTGTTCCCTTCTTTACTGGCAGTAATAGCCCCACGCTTCCTGTCGGGCTCAATATCTTTGCCAGAATACCCATGGTGGATGCAGCGGATATACAATCAACCGCCAACGATAGTTTCCCAGGTCCTCCTGCGGCTTTGTTGATATCGTCGACAAGAGTTGGACTGTTGTAGTCGAAGAGATCCGTAGCACCAAGACTGCGGAGATAATCGTGGTGCTTGGATGAAGCTGTTGCGAAGATTTTGGTGTACCGGGCAAGGTGGAGGAGGCGGATCATGTATTGTCCTGACGTCGAGCCCGCACCGTAGATCAGGATCGGAGTATTAGCAAGGGGTGGGTTAACCGAGGCGGGGAAGCTTTCGGGCACTGGGAGAGAGAGCTGGTTGAAGACAGTGTAGAAGGCGCAGACAAAGTTATCTGGAATGGTCGCCGCGGCTTCAAAGGAAAGGTTGCCTGATATCTTTAAATACTTGTTAGGCTTCCAATCGCTCGGCGTCACTGTGCGCGTACCTTTGCGCACACGCCTCTCGGCTGAATGCAGTATTCCTGGACACCTTTCTGGCGAGATGGTCCAAATGCAAAGCTGTGACCTAGCACGCCGTTGTCAATATGAATGATTATCTTACTGAACAATCCAACGCACTCTATCACCAGGCTTCAGGTCTTCAACACCGCTTCCAACTTTGGCGACAGTACCGGCAGCCGTAAATCCAAGGGTGAGCGGGTACGAGCTGACCAGAAAGCCCCTATCCGCGATATATGCGTCAGGCGGGATCATCGCGGCATATTCAACTTTGATCAGGACCTCCTCACTACCAGGCTCCTCAGTTGGCACCTGTATAGTGTTGATGACGCCCTTGGCCGTAGTGGCGATGGCAACGTGTGTGGACATATTGAGAAAACGCGTAGATGGAGCAATTCTCTTGAACCCATGCCTCTGTGAATTTATATACTGGGAGGGGTGTGCTTACTGATGCTATTTTCTCATTTAGTATACCAGGTATTTTCTTAGTACACCGATTCGTCGGTCGCTGTGATCCGACCAATCACCCAATCACTCGTGGTCCTGGAGGAAAGGCACCAATATTATAATTGAACGTTGGATGTTGAACCTCGAGTCGCATAGATGACGCAAGGTGTTGCACAACCCAAATAATTGTGCTTAGTGAGTCTGAGGAGAATTTGTAATGTATCCTTTCAGGGCGTGATGTCATGTTGGCGTCTATTTTTGGTGCTCGGCTGGATATCATTGAACTCGCACTAAAGCACAGCGGACGTATATGGGACGTACCTGAACCTGAAATTCTCTTTGGCTTTCGTAGACATTAGAACAGTGTGCGGTCATGTCGCCCAGCACCCGCGGGCGGTGGAAACTGACAGCGATGGGCATCAAAATGCTGGCCTATGATAAATCATCGAGTACCCAGAACTGATGTATTGATGACGATGTAGACGTGATTGCCCTTACTTTATTGGTAACTGGGATCCCCTCGTGCGTAGAGAAGTAACGGGTTTTAGAAGAGGAAGAAAACTGATAGTGACCCCTAACCGAATCGAACGGTTCTCTCATAGCATCAGGAGAACCATACAATTACCGCATTGACAGCAATCATACAATTCTCTGTGGATGTCACACGCTTTGCCACTAAGCTAAGGGACCATGCTTCGAAGAAGGTGTTTTTGGGATGTCAAGACATCATGGATTGCGGTTGTTGATCGTGGGAAGGTGTTCCAACATTCAGGGTCTGATGCCGGGGAAGCAGCCAATCGCAGGCGTATGACGCGACTAAGCAGGCGGGGTCTAAAGTGTCGTCCCTTGTAGTCGGTTCATCTTCACCTCCCTCGTCATTGTCTACTATACCACTAATGCTGAACGGCAATGACTCGTCTATTACCCCTTCTTTCGTGCTAGCTGTGGTTGGTGTGATATGGTACAAGGTTTTATGGATACTTGGATTATTGGGCTGCTTTGTAGGGTAAGTCGAACCATGCCTCTTGCGGGGAAAGTTGATACGCTGACATAGACACCATCTGTCGATCGTTTCAAAATACCTATTCGTATATCCTTTTCTATAGGAGACGTCGCTATCGACTGCGTCCTCGCTCCCCTTCTGCAAGTGCACCGCCCCATACGGTACCTGGAGTATCTGTACTGCGACCTTTGAAAGGCCTCGACACGAACCTTTACGAAAATTTGGAATCTACATTTACCCAAGAATACTCCAATTATGAACTCATTTTTTCGGTCGCGGATAAGAACGATCAAGCGCTGGGTGTTGTTAGGGAGCTTATTGCCAAGTACCCCCTTGTCAAGGCTGAAATTATTGTCGGTGAGCCGCATCCATTTCCCGCCTTCAGATTTGAGGCTCATATGTGCGTTGTCGGGTATCCTAGGCGAAGAGGTTGTCGGCGTCAACCCGAAAGTGAACAACCTCGTCCGGTCGTTCCGTAAGGCGGCCCACGATATCGTTTGGGTCTTGGATTCAAACGTCATGGTCGATTCAGGGACCCTTGCGCGCTCGGTTGACGCACTCATCCACCCACCCACATCAAAGTCTAAAAAAAAACAGAAACGAATAGCCCTCGTGCACCACGTTCCTCTGGCCTTCGTGAACGAACCGCAGCTGGGTTCTCGAATTGAAGAAGCATTTTTGAATACCAATCACGCCAAGATGTATATCGCCATCAACACTGTCGCACTGGAGTCCTGTGTTGTCGGGAAATCAAACTTGTACCGGCGCTCGGACTTGGAAAAACTTGACGGGTCGCTGAAACCTCACCCTATACCGTCTCCAGGTGCAGGCGGTCCGGCGCAGTCCCCCACACATACCGATCGTGATCGGGGGCTTCAAGTTTTCGGCAAGTTCCTCGCAGAGGATAACATGATTGCCAGTTCACTCTGGCATGAACTTGACGTCCGACATGAACTTTCATGCGATGTCGCAAGAAATGCGATCGGAAATATGACACTTTCTGATTACATCTGGCGACGGGTGAGATGGATACGTGTGAGGAAACATATGGTCCTTGCTGCGACACTCCTCGAACCATTCACGGAGTGCGTTGTCCTCTCACTTGTCGCAAGTTGGAGTCTCCACCGTCTACTGGGCGTTCCGATATGGCTTACACTGTTAATCCACTATCCCCTTTGGATCATGATTGATTTGGACGTAAATGAATCACTCGCTGGACATCCGTTACCACTGTCTCGGATGTGGCAGTTCCTGGGAGCCTGGGCTCTTAGAGAGCTGTTAGCATTGCCCATATGGTGTATGGCTATCTTGGGCGATGAAGTGGTGTGGAGAGGGGAGACGTACCGCATGATGCGGAACGGAGAAGTTGAACATGCCACAGGAGGAGGGTGTCTTAGTTCACTGCTAAGAAGAAAGAGAGGAGACCATTACGAACGACTTGATAACCCGGTAGAGATATAGAAGACGTTAGTATCTATCGTAATATAAATGGATACACTGTCCAACATCAGAAAAATTTCAATGTCCGGATCATACAGGCTAAAACCGCGGAACGAATGACAGCTGTGTGTATTAGCAGTAGAATCGTGTGAGCCTAGAGTATGTAACAACTAGATGGAATGTGTGATACGGTACGACAATAATTAATGCCAGTCATATGGCTTTTAGAGATTATAAAGATATGGAAAATAAGAATAAGGAACGTAGCGGCGTCATGAGCGTCCGTCGTGATTCGAGCTTGTGTCCGAGAGAGCCCCTCCAGCTTGCGATCGTGATTTGCATAAAACCCTGAAATTGTGAACCATGACAACTTCCTCGAACCATTCGTCTGACCAATCTTTGCAATTGTTCAATGTCATTGGTCGGACGCGGATTCTGTCCCCAGAAGACGAAGTGACATGGGTATCTTCGCCTGTGCCGCGCTTTTGCCGCTCGTTGGAGAACCAATTTTTGACCTGCTTGAACGATCTGGAGATGAGAGACGAGCGCGGGTTAATATGGCATTGGACCCGTAATGAATTATATGAGCGTACCTCTGAATGATGATCGCCAGTATGGCCATCCAAGCCTCAGTAGGGTACATTGTGATTTCTTCGTAGACCATTTTGAGGACGCGGAGTTGTCTGTCGTTGGCGGGGGAATTGTCAAGAGAGCTGATCTTTTTAGCCTTTTCAATCATCTGTTGTCTCTTTTGACGCAGCTTGCCCTTCCTGGCGAGTTCTTGATCTGTGGGCTTAGAACCAGAGCCATTACTGCTGCGAATCTTCTTTGCGCTGGACCTTGTAGTCCGTGTTGACTTGGCGGACGACGAGGTCGACGAAGAAGAGGAAGAAGAGGCCGACGCAGAAGATATGGACTCGTCCGCCGGCGTAGGCGATGAGATAGAATGCTTGAAAGAGCTGTTCGGATCCGTGGGATGGGATATGGGTTTTGGGTTGAGATGAAGACTAGGGAGTTTATGCATAACAATAGGTGATTCGGAGTTGCAGAGTCGTTGGATGCGAATGTCTGCAGAGGAGTGCGGATGAATGTCGTTGTAGTCGGCTAATTTTGTGCGTTCAGTGTCGTCGGTAGCGATGAGGGCGAGGAAGTGGAGGGCTCCTCGGCGGGAAGGGATGGTCATGATGAAGTGCATGCAGGAAACAGAGAATAAGAAGGAGTGTGAGCGACTAGCGCGTCGTTAAAGAAATGAGAGGAAGATGGAGTCGCTGGGACCTGGAATTAGGAGTCGGAGGTATGAGTAGTTATAAAGGATCAGCGTATGTGCGCCACTGTCTCCCATCACGTCCTTGTTCTCCCCTGCGGCACTTGCCGTTATTGTTTTTTTCGCACTCTTTCTTGTACTTGTTTCGTCTCCAAAGTAACCTTTATTCTTCTGAGCAGTATTCTTCCTCATACCATCACCGCTACGAAGCCCACTTTAGTACTGCTTTCCACAATAGGCAGTCAGGGCTGCGCGATTTCTCGGCCCTTTTTCTGGTAGACTCGTTCCTCCCTAACATCTTTGTATCTGTTCCGTCAACGTGTTCCGTTCTACAGCTGGACCTGCACCGCATTCAGTTGCCGCTAGTAGTGCGCCCTTCCCGATCACCCCCCTGTTGTGGTGCGCTACCAGCACCGCACTGTATGATCCCCCCCTCGGCCTTGTTCTCTCTTACATGAATGGCAGATATTAAGCAAAGCATCATCGCATCCGTCTTTTCTAGGCGTAATGCCACTGGCAACCTTGAGGAAACATACGTTTCACATGTCAAGATCTGGGAGGAGGCCGGAACAGAGGGAAGAAAGGCGCGATATATTCTGCTCTCCCGTATGTCCACCCCAGGATGCGAGGTGCGACGCGGTGTTCAATTTTTGATTTCGCAGAGGCAAGCAACGGAAGCGGGTTCATCCACAAATCCAAGTTGAACAACAATGGCTCGTTCTCCGTTGGCAAGACGTGGCGTCTCGTTGAGCTTCGAGGTTTGCAAGTCATTGCGGTGAGTGGAGCACAAACCCCAGCCCTGCATATTTTTGATGTTGTAGTAGCCAATTGCATTCAACATCTCGCTCTCGAGGACCTACAGGTGGCAAACGGAGTCTCCAGTCGACCAATCCAACTTCCTGATCGCTCTCATACGTCTATTTCGACAAATCACAGGAGGCGCTACGCAGCTAAACTTAGAAGGCGTAGCAGACCCCGATGGTGCCGAAGGTCTGTGCACCCTCTTCTTGGCATTCGCGTTTGAGGCTAACAGGCATTCTAGCACCCTATCAGGCACCTTCTACGGTCCCTGCAATCGACAATGGCCGATCACAGCGCAATCTACGACCTAGTACTCCACAGAACGAACCAATCCCTAGCGTCCCATCTCCTCACACGAACCGAAATGGCATCCCACTACCACGCGCTGCGTCCCCAACGAACGCGAGCCGAGAACTCTCGTCATCCGTTCGTTCAAAAGAAACACTTAAACCACCTTCGTCGTTTAATGGGCCGCGACAACGAAAGGACTCAGATGGGTCATACGGGTCATTTCCGCTGCCAAGACGACGGACTTCAATGGCACCGCAACAGCAGCAGCCTGTGCCGGTAATCAATCTGCCTACGCCCGGTGGTACTCCCAAGCCGCATGATGTTGATGTTGAGGGTGATGGGCTAAATATGAATGCAGGTCAATCGAGAAAGGAGTCGCATCAGTCGGGTATAGCTCGTCCTCAAACTGGTGGGAGTACCAATGGATCTTCGGGTGGTGCCCTTGTACCTACTGGACGCCCACGCAACGCGTCGCCTGAGCCTTCGGCTCTGCGATCGCGCAAGCCGTCAGGGACAAAGGAGAACTTGAATGGACACGCATCGCGGAAGGATCATAATGCGCGGATGTCGTACTTTGATCCTCCTAACCAACAGTCGTTAGATCGGCTGACGAACGGTGCTGGAGATGGTGGTGTTAACGGACATATGGATGCAGATGCGGGGGATGAGGCTGAGAGTGCGCAAGATACTCTCGCAAGTGTGGAAGAGATGATCGAAGGGTATGAGTGGGCGAGTGATGATGTTATTGGGAGGAAGATGGCGAGAGGCGCGGCAGATATGATTGAAGCTAGGTTGTTGGATGAGCTGATGGCTTTGGAGAAGGTGCGTAGTTTTTTTTGAGGAAGAAATCATGAAACTGATCATGACACAGGCGAATATACATTCGTTTTTGGAATCGGATGATCGGATAGGGTTGGTTATGAAGTTTATGGACGATGCGTTGGCAGAGCTTGATAATTTGGATGGGCAAGTGTCGTCGTACAAGATTCATCTTAACGTATGTCTCCGCTACACATCGAGCGGCTCCCTCTGACCATGGTTCCAGGCTGTCAACGACGACATATCCTATATCCAGTCACAAAACAGAGGCTTGCAAGTCCAAACGCAAAACCAGCGCACTCTCCTGAACGAAATCCAGAATCTCCTCGTGAGCCGTTCGCCTTTCCCTGCGCTTGGACCATATTCACCATCACTGTGATAGCAAACCGTACAAGTGGACACTGATGCACTGATGACCCTCACGCAAGAATCGCTGGAAAAGTCACAAAGTATAACGCGTCTGGAACAAGCTGCAGCAGAGTTGTACAAGGCATTACAAGCCGGCAGAGATACTGGTATGTAATTCGATTTTGATACACAACTGTGGTGTATCTAATATTGATTGTGCTTGTACGTAGATATGGCTGCTACCATGGAAAGGCTCCAAGAATACCGCACGCACAACTCTCAGTTTTGTAAGCGCATGTATGACTTCTTGTCCATCATGTTTACTGCTCAGGTAATTTTGCGACCGACAAAGCTTATCGTATTGTTGCCACGTGGAACTGACGGCGTTGAAATGTAGTCGAAGTTGTTGATGGGAGAGACAAGTGGGCTAGCGAAACCCGGGAAGGGTGGGAAGTCTATCATTATCCCCCACCACGATATCGAGGAGTACCTAGGGAGATATTGTGGGTTGATATTGTATCTAAAGGAGATGGATGAGCCTATTTATGGGCGGCTGTGCGCTGTGAGTTTCTTTTTCTATTTTCGTTGTATTTCTGGTGCTGATGGTGACGGTTTAATCTTAGGCGTATTTCTCTGCTGCGAGTGACCTGCACAGTACTCAAATCAAGGCACTGCTGAATGCATATCTTGGGTATGTCAAGAGGGCATCGGAGGATGAAGGGGACCACGGTAAGCCTTTCGTTCCTTGAACATTGACTTGTCATTCTGATGTGTTATTGCTATAGTCTTCGGTTCAACACCGGCCACCCCAGGCAAAGCCCCCTCAGGCATGCGCCGTGCAGGCACTCTCATTCGCTCACCCATAGAATCTCGTAACCGCGACAAAGACAAGCCAAACAACGCTACCAGCTCTTCACTCAATGCATCATCTTCCGGAGACGGTGACCTACGCGTGGCGGAAGTCTTCGCACTCACCCTCGATCAAATTATCCCCCTCATATACCAAGAGGGCGTCTTCATGGCAGATTTCTTGCAGATCAACGTGTTGAATCATGATTCTGCATTGACATTTGCGGATTATATGGGGTTGGACCATTATTTTAGGAGGCAGGCTACGAGATCGAATAGTTTGAGTTCGACGACGGTGAAGCTTGTGAGGGGTGCAATGGAGCTGATCTTTGGGTTCTTGCCCACTGAAATCAAGGCGTGGCTTGAGAAGGCCCTGGAGAGGGATCCAATGTGAGTTGTTTTTGTTATCATTTTTTTTGTGAATTGGAATTCATTGCTTGCACGTAGCGAGATCGTCGGCGTGCTTGCGACACTGGAGAAATCTATGATGGATGCGGACGACAAGGGGAACCAGTTCCTCGTCGGTTTCTTGAACAAGCAGCACACCCGCCTGAAAGGCGTATTCGACCGTCACATCGTACGCCCCCCATTTTCCTGCGTCATCGCTTACTCTTCATTAATAATTGTGCTATAGAATGACCAGCTCAAATCTATAGAGCAAACTAAGCTCACAACGAAGAAACGTAAAGGCGTCGTACCTTTCATTAAACACTTCCCTGGTTACATTCATCGCGTCGAGGATCAACTCATCATTGGTGCTGGTGAATCGGGGTTGGAGGTACGCGGTAGCGTGGACGCGGCGTATGACAAGATCGTCAATGCCATGTTTGAGAACTTGAAAGCTGTGGCGAAGATGGATGGAGATGAGGAGGACAAGGGGCAACTGAATTATCATGTCGTTATCATCGGTGAGTTCATGCGCGCTTATTGAGGGCCAATTCCTGATATCATTTTACAGAGAATATGCATTACTTCATTTCGGAGATGGCAAAGATAGAGGTTGGTTCTGTGGGGAGCTTCACGAAAAAGGCGAGGGTGTTGTATGACGAGAATCTTAACGCATACGTGAGAATGATATTTAGGCGGCCATTTGGCAAAATCATCGTAAGCCCCTCGTTATCTCCCACTTAACCCTCGCCCACTCATCAACACGAACCGCAGGATTATTTCGAAGGCCTTGAACGTCTGCTCCGAACCCTTTCCTCTCCAACAGATATAATCACAAACCCCACCTACAGCAAGAATGCCCTCCGGAAACTCGGACGGGAGTACACGATCAAAGATATCAGAAAACACATTGATGCGTTATACAAGATCGTACAGAAACACTTTATTGATTCGTCTGCGGCTGCTTCCGCATCCGCTGCTGCCCCGGGTAATGCTAATAATATGAGTAGTCAAGATCGTGACAGGGTTGCGGCGGTGGAGGAGAGCGTTGGCAAGACGGTGTTGTTGGGTGTTTGGAGGACGTGTGAAGAAGAGTTGGTCAGGCTCGCGGAAGGGTGGAAGGAGAGGGTTGGGCAGTGTTATGGCGAGAGTGCAGGTGCTGGGTTAGAATTTGGTGTTGGCGATGTAGAGAATGCTTTTAGAAAGCATAGGACTGGGACCTAGATTTAGGTTTAGGGCTTTGGGTTCTCGAGAAGCTGTTCCGTATCGGGTTCCCGGTCTTCATTGTTTAGTTTAGGCCTTCTGGCTTCTTATTTCAATTCTTGGTTAGGGAGGATAGCACCGTTTTGTTGGTTTTGTATTTCTATCTAGAAGACAGGGTAGGATACGTGTTGCTTCAGCTAGCACACAGCATGAACCCTATGTATTTGATTGATGAAAGAACACTGGGGACCCGAACTTGAAGCGAATAACATCTATGTAACAGGTTTCGTACAGAGCGTTTTTCTAAATAGCAATAATCAATAAACAGACCGTTGACTGACATTTATGTAATTTAAGAGAAATGGTGAGGCTCCGGAAAAGCAGGAGCAGAAGTTCCAGAGGTACCGGCGACCGCAGAGAGATTGATGTCTTGAGCGCTGCGGCGTTGCGTAGCAGCAGATGTATCTTGGACAGAACTGGAAGTGCCCGAGGTCGGAGCTGGCGTACCTCTGGAGCCAAAAACATTGGTTATGGAAGCGCCGTAGGTCTGCCATAAGCCGAGAACGGTTTGGAGGCCTGCTTGAGCCGGTGCAGTTCCGTTGCCACTGGGCGTGCCTGACGCAGTGGAGGCGTCGGTTTGACGTTTGTTGGCGGCGTTGAGGATGAATTCCCAGAGGGTGGTAAGACGGGATTGGATGAACACGAGGACATTTTTTTGGACTTGGACGATGCCTTCGTCGAAATCGGCCTCATGCTGGGTGAAGAGAGGTTGGAGATAGGTGGTGTAGATGTAGGTCGAGCCCTGGTGAACGGTTGTAAGATAAGCTGGTGGCCACAGGACGAGAATCCGGACTTGCCTGGGTTTGCGGAAGAGCGAGATAGAGTAAAAAAGCGGTCTTGAGTTCCCAGTAAAATGGCAGCCTAGGGTTTAATGATAGACACGTGGTGGCGACGGTATGAGTAAATGCCCGACTTGTCTAGGATGGAATAATACGTACCAACTGATGAGCCATTCGGCAGCGTACTCAAAGGCCACAAATGCACCTACGACAGTCCAGTACATGGACCATCGTTGAAGGTCTGGCTCGCTGAGGGGGCGGTGGGAAAGGGCTTTGAAAGTGGCGTAGCTGGGGAGGAGGAATGCGAACCAAGCGCTGAAACAGGAATGTCAGGAACAGAATAATCTCGGAATGAATTTCGGAGAACAGACCAAAGGATATGGGAGAGCAATGACATCAACATTGTGGAAGACAAAGGTCGTGTGGTGTTCAGACCTGATGGACTTTTTCGAAATTCCAAGTCCTGAACTGGTACTCGAAGACTGTAGTCACTTTCTGGTAACTCTACGATGGAACATGCGACGTGGACATGTGCCTGATTCCCAAAGATGTCCTCCGGCCGACAGTGAGCGGAATTTGAAATCGGCCGGAAATGTCCCGGAGACGGGGTTGCCCCACAGAGTAAAGGCAAGCATGGGTGTGCCACATAAGGCAATTAGTTGTCGTTGTTTGTCAATTGGAGATCTCCTGATCAGGGTGCTCAATTTGTCTCGTGGTTCACTCAATCCCATCTTTCCCCACTTCGTCTCCTCCCCTCCATCCTCCTGATGGATTCTGCCACAGGAAGCTCCCAACAGCTCCCAGTCAAGAAGCAAGAAGACGATGATAAGACCCAGAAACCAGATGTAAAGCCCGTCGTCAAAACCTTGAACCGCGTTCCCCGTCCGTATGCATTATATGTATTCCACTGGTTGTATAACTTACTTCCGCCTTCCCGATCTGCTAGGTGCTTGCGTATGTATTTGTCTTTGAGCAATATTTCTTTTCAGTCTTTCATACGTTTATAGAATGCTTGTAGAAAGCAGAAAATGCGCTGTGAAGGCGCCGACAATCCTCCGTGCAGGCGCTGTCGGAACACCGGCCTTGAATGCCTCTTTGAAAAGCCTTCCCGGGAAGCAACGTTAACGGGGGAGGCTGGCTTGGAGTGCGCTGATCCGTTCCTTCCTTCTCTTCATATCGCTGATTTTTATTCCCGCCCAGACGCATCAAAAGTCTCGAAGCTCACGTCGCCGAGATCAAGACTACTCAGATCAGGATTGAAAGCACTCTTACGGAGCTTGTCACACATTTACGAAGCGCTACTTTCAACGGCCGTTCGCCATCGGCATATCCCCCCTCCTCTTTCCACCAGTCGCCAAGCCTGAACTCCCCAGCAGCCTCCACCCCGACTGCTAGTCATCCCAATATCAGCGTCACGGTGAGTAGCCTTCCGCTACACCCTTTCTGTGATGTTTTCCACTTTGTTTTGTATCGATAAATTAAACTCATTCTCTCAACTCGCGACAGCCACGTTCTTCTCTCCACGGGTATCAAAACCAACCCAGCGCAGGTCCCACGCAGCAAGGCTCGGGAGATATTCAGTCTTCTCAACTTTCGCCATCGTATCCTACCTTCCCACCTAGCAATGGGCCGTCTTATCAGCACAACGCGATGAACCATCAAAGCGCTATTCTCCCCCCTATCTCGAGCATACAGGCCATGGGAGCTGGTTCTCAACAGCCAAACAACGTGCCTTCTGCTCGATATCAAGCTGTCGATCAGCGAAGCTTAAACAAGCAGCCCATTGCTGGCGTCAAGCGTCCCGCGCCCTCATCCAACGTCACCAGTACTGATTCTTCCGACGTCGATGATGACGAGAATGGAGAGCTTCCGGCGTCCGGTCTTGTCGCTCCCTGGGAGGTGCTGAGGGGTCTTGCTGATGTTGCTATCGAACGCGCCGCGAAGGTGGGTTTGATATTTTTAATCTCGCTTCTTTTGCTTTAGTGAATGTTCTATTTGCCTGTTACGTGATACTGACTATGACTTGTTTAGGAAAATGGAGATGGAAGTGAGCCACATAGCCGGGCGAGAACACCTTCTCCAGAGAGGGATAGGCACTCGAGACCCTCAAAGCGTAGGAAGATTCGTCACAAGATTCTCAAGTTTACGGATGGTGAGGTGCCTTCTTCACGCTTCAAGCGATGAGACTGAACCGGCGGTTCCCATCAGTTGTTACCAAAGGTATTATTACTGAATCCGAAGCGCGGGAGCTCTTCAATATGTGCATAAACTTTCCATTCATTCTCGGCACCCTTTCTCACTACCTCTACTTTTCTAGCTTCTACCACGGATGCTCCACGTTCTTGTAAGCGAATGAACAGTATTATTCTGACCCTGTTACTAAATCATGCCAAGGCCGGTCTTTGATAAAGGAACTGATACGTATGACGCATTGCACGAGCGCTCGCCCTTTGCCGTTAACTGTATCTGTATGGTTGCGGCTCGTGTCCGTGATGGTGGAGGTACGTACTGCCATTCATACTTGAACGAACACACCTTTGCTAACAATAAGTTCTTTACCTCAGGTCCTCCAAGTGAAACGTATTTGCGATGCTTGGAAGAAGTGCAATCCATCTCCTGCGCTACGCTCTTTTCCCCCGTCATGAGAATTGAAGCTATCCAATCTATGAGTACGCGCCCTTCTGACATCATATGCAGTCGCTGAAGCTGACATCCATCCCTAGTTCTTGTCTCCGGTTGGTCAGACAATGGTTGGTTAAGTGGTGGTCATGCAGTCCGAATGGCAATGGAGTTATGTATGTTGATCCGTTGTTAATATCGTTAAGGATCAGCTGACCTCATCATTTCTCCTTTCAAAAGCTTTACACAAAGCTTGGCCAGAGCTATACCGACGCATGTTACATGGCAAAGTGGACCCTGTGGAAGACCGGGAACTAGTCATTGCGTCGCGAACTTGGTTCTGTCTATACCTTTTCGAGCATCAGTAAGTCACAAGCACGGCGGCCGGTTAAAGTAGTTACTCACATGCTCCATACTCGCTTGCGTATAGGTTATCGTATGGTACCGGCCGACCTGCCGTGTTGAAAGATGATGAGAGTATCAAGGACTGCCGATACCTTCTCCGTCACCCCTTAGCTATCGAAGATGACATGCGCCTTGTGTCGACAGTGGAGCTTATGGCAATCCGTGAAGAGGTTCATAACACGCTGCCAACCGAGGGCCTGGTGCTGGACGTGCATTACGATGTTTTGAGGGACGCAGACTTGAAGTTCAAGAACTGGTATGCGACATGGGATCAGGCGTTTTCGCAGAAATATGAAGATGCGAGTAAGTATGATTTAGGTTTTGGAGGATATTGTATTGATATGCTTTGCAGCGTTCTATCGGCAGAGTCTACAACTTCAACACGTTCACGCAGAGCTGTTCCATAACGCAACAGCTCTCAGAGGAATCAATAGTCCTGAAGATGTTGAACGGATGCCTATGAAACAGCGGGAACTCGCGATCAAGTCGATGAAGATCGCGCAGCAGGGTTTGGATATAACCTTGAACTTTGGCTCTTACCGGGAGAATATGAAATATGGTAAGGATTCACATCTGATTTGACACGGGAGGCAAGGCTCATTGAGTTTCAGCTGTGCATTACACACATGCCACGGCCACGTTCATGGGTTCTTTCCTCTTGAGGCTCTCAAGACTTTTGTAAATCTAGTCGCTCATCCATACCGGAACGTGTTCACTGACCACATTGCCCGCACAGCCCGAGTGATTGTAATACCGCGCAAGTTCGTACCCAAATCGAGAACCTTGTGACTTTGATGGCAGAGAGTAAGTCCCATATACCTGGTTACGCCACGATCACGTCAATCAACTATCTCTTTAGTTCCCGGTCAGCGCTACGCTTTAACACTCCAAGTCATGTTGAAGAGGTCAAAGAAGCGCAAGCCTAATTCTCGATCTCCTACATCCGGATCAAGGGAGGACCCGAGACCTGGAATGTCCATTGACCAGGCTTCTGGCGCCGCGCCATCCAACACCATGGGTATGCCACAACACAGAACTTCTGAACAGTTCCAGCATCAATACGGGGGACCTCCACCTCAATACCCCGGCAACGATGCTCAGGTGTACAGTGCACACCATGGAATGCCCTCAGGTTCCATCCCGCACCAGCAACAGCAGCACTTCCAACAACACCCTCATGGAGGGCATCCCCACCCACAACACCCTCATCAGCACCCGCAACACCCTCACGCGCACCCACAAATTCAATACCCGGCACACGCGCCTATGCACCATCATTACTTGCAGTACAACGGTGGTGTAGCGGATGCTGAACATATTGTTCAGGATTATAGGACGACTGCGAATGAGCAGTTGCCGGTGTGGATTTCTGATCAGACACTAGGAGGGAACCAGTTCATGCAGAACGGAATGGATGCATTCTTACTGCCACCTGATTATTTGCCGCCGGCGCCGCAGATTTGGTGATCTTGCGTTTCCCTCCTCGCTCGTCTCTCTTGTTTTCGATTATGTATACTCTTCCTTTTTGTTCCTGTCGAGTCCATTCTTCCCCATTTACCTGTTTACGCTTTTCCTTTCTTTCGCTACCCTTTGTTACTGGAAATCTGTACCACGCATCCTCATATCCCATTCCATTAGCACCCCCTACTCCTGAACTACCCCTGTTATTATACCATCCTGATACCTCCGGTCTCAGCATCCTGCTTTCAATGCACATCCAGTGCTTCATTTGGACCCCCAATTCTCCGCTCTTCCTGTCATCGTGATGTCCATGAGCACTTATATCTGTATTGTGTAACAATTTTATTGATTTTCTACTAACGCGCATCTATTGTTTGAACTCGAGGCCGGTATTTATTTTCCCCATTACCGTCTTCTCCTGTTATCTGCCTGCTTCAAATCCGGTTTTACGAACCTATCTTCCTTTTGTGACTCCCTGTGGGCGTCAGACATTGAGCCGCTTGTTCAATAGTGGAATGGAAGAGTATACTTAGCTCCAATCGCAGTATAGCCCGAAAGCGAACTAGTGGGTATCTCGAACAACTTCACATTCACTTGGCATGGGAGTCGAAGCTTTTGAACACAATTTTACAGGCTTTTCTTAGTCCCGGCTGCGCTTGTATGCGTCATCCATTATCTATTGTCCTCACCGTTCATCAACCCCGCATTGTAAAGGCAGAAGGAGAATAGGCTGCAACTCATTTAGTTATGACCCTTAGAGATACCTGTCGCTCTCGCCATATCTTAGCCCCAAAGGCGGTCGGTCCCCATGGACACGAAACCCAAGGTGCGTGTGTACTGCGGAGAAGCCACGCAAATAACTCGTGACAAGGGCGCACCATGTGCTGAGGTCATGAGAGGAGGTTTCGACATAGTACTCTACCACAAATACTTCATCACAGGCTATTGTGCAGCCTGTTGACGTATATACTTGATATTTACGCTGCGGCGTACCCTGGCGTATCACGGTGCCACAACCGGGACTGCCAGCCCAGGGGTTGAACTAGGGCCTAGGCCATTCTGACTTATTGGAATTCGCCATTCTGATGACGTCGGTTCAATTAGTCGCCAAGGCTAACTTGATGATGCAACTGTCTGGAGTTGCCGCAAAGGTAATAGTGCCCCTTGCCAGCCGCCCTGGGTGGTTTCACTTCCATTATACAATACCTTGACCTCGGACGCTGCCTCTCCTGGTCTTTCCTCCAGCAGCTTCCTCCTTGGGGTTCTTTTCCGATTTCGGTCACGAGCGGAGACGTTCCATTGGATTTTCCCAAGGTTTGAGGTTCTCAAGTTCAGTAGAACACCCCCTGAGACCCTTTTCCTCCATTAGCGCTTAACCCTGCGATACGCGTCAAATTTGGAGATTATTTTACCGGAAAGAAAAAAGGGAATAAAGAAAGATCCTCTGGCACCTTGTGGCACTCGTTGACTTGCTGTGTTATCGGATTTCTACGCACTACCTTGAAGAACTCGTGGTCTAGGATCATTTGATCAAGATTAGCCTAGCACTGGCGGACCCCTTTCCCTGGACCACTTATCACGACGGAACAACCCCACATATCCCGAAACTCCGAAGGCCTCATCCGCGCGGGGTAAACATCATGAGGGACTCTGGGGTAAATGACGAGCTCGGAAGAAGGACCGGCATTCCGGAGACGCACGGTCATCGACAACGTCAACAGTCGCGTGTCGGCAAAAATCCGAACTCCGGCGAGGAAGGCGAGGGCAACGGTCACGGAACTTCTCAAGGGCGTGGTCAAATCTGGTCAGGTAGTGGCTCTCAGTCTTCTCATCTGGGTGTTCAGGGTGTTGCTTCTGGTTCTACTTCGAGTTTTGGTCTTTCGCGAAATTGGTCTAATGCGGGTGGCACTGGCACTTCTGAAAGAGACAACTCGCATGAAGGACGATACGAACAACTCTGGCGACAGGGGGAACAAACCTATCTAAACTGTGAAGATCGGAATCATGGACCTCAACGAGATTGGTCAAGTAAGCCTGACGGTGGAAATAAGGCTGATACTTTGTCGGATTATCGTGGTCTCGGCGATACTGTTGGACCTGGCGGAACCGGACATGACGGGCAAGGCGGGGGAAATTTCTCGGAGCCGGATGGGTTGGAATCTCGGCCTCACTCTTCTGAAGTTGGTATCTCTAGCGAGGAGCCAGGTAATGAGGAAGGATTAAGTCGTGGGCTAGGTCAACAACAGACACCCGGGAGTGCACCTTCGGGTTCTTGGCCAGACGAAGGCGAAATAGAGGCTAGGCGAGAGGATCATTGGCATAGCGCGTTCGCGAGGCTCACAGGGCATGTCCCGAAGGTAGAAGAAGGATCTTCGACATCCGTCGAGACTCAGAGGCGAAAGAAGGGGTTTTCGCCATTCGCGTTCCTTCGTCGAGGAAACTCAAGAGTTTCGAGAAACTTGGAAGGTGACACTTCCAACCGCTAGCGCGCAATATTCGAAAGTGTTAATTCATGCGTCTGCAGACTTGGGCGTCCGGCGCAATTTCCTGCTCAAACTCGCAAAGGCATTGCTATATTTTGGAGCACCCCCACATCGTATTGAGTCTCAGCTTATCGCAGCCGATAACATACTTGCTACCAAGGCTGGTTAGTCCGTTTCCGCCTAACGGTTTAGTCGTTGCATCTAATGAGAAACAGAAATTGTATACCTCCCCAACATCGTCGTCATAACGATGCAGGGCAACGAGCTAGGGGGCGCTGCGAGAACATACTTTGTACGGTCGAAAGGTCGCATTGCCCTTACAAGTCTCCATCGAGTGCATATGGTTTATCGTGACGTCCTGCATGATAAAATGGGGGCACAGGAGGGCATTGATACTCTCAGAAAGATTCTAAGAGCGCCACCAATCTACCCACTTAAGTTCAGGTGTTTCCTCGCTTTTATCTGTTCGTCCATTATATGCGTCCTGTCCTTCGGTGGTTCCGCGGTGGACATGTTTATCAGTGGTATATGCGCCTCCATCCTTCAATATCTCGGACTAAGTGCGGCGAACAAGAGTTCGATGTATGCGAATGTATACGAGTGAGTCGTTTACCTCCATATCGAACCTCATTAACTCCGCTGTGCTTAAGGATATCGGTCTCTATTTTCGTGGCATTCGTGGCCAGAGGACTTGGTAGTTTACCGGGACATGTCTTCTGCTATAGTGCCATTTCGTCCGCTGGAGTGGTCCTTATTCTTCCTGGGTTTACTGTCTGTAAGTCGTTTCCGACCTCGAGCATCACCCCGCCCTCATTCCATTTAGTAATCAGTTCTTTGGAGCTCATGTCAAAGAGTATCTTCTGTGGCTCTGTGCGTATCGTATATGCCATCATATATACACTTTTTCTAGTGCGTCTAGGCATCTACCCATTAACAGCTTATAATTAAGAGATAACGGGAACAGGGTTTCGGTTTGACGATCGGTTCCGACTTCTATCTGGTATTGGACCGCCGAGCTCGTCGCCAATATTACCATAATCCTCTCGCAACCAACTTGACATATACACATGGTCAATTCGTATTTGCGAATTCCACCTCACCTCAAAATATGGTGAGCGGTGTCATCGGAACTGTCATTCATTCAACGCACTCCGACAACGCCACCATAGCGCTCAAAGTCGTTAAAGGTATGCATGCTTCATATCTATCAAATAACTAACCATTTATGATGTCCATTATCCCCAATCAAGGCTGCCTTCGGGATGATTCCTGGTCATGGTGGCGTCAACCTTTCCCGTGGTATGCTATCTTCGTCCTAGTCCCCCTTTACTCCACATGTTCTTCCCTTTCCAACCTCCAATCCTGGCGAAGCATCCAATTACCGGTAATGGTTATATTCTCCTGCGCCGCGTATGCTGCCAATAAGGCCACCAGTATCTGGCTACCTGGTCGAACGGACATCGTTTCTGCGGCCGGCGCCTTTGTCATTGGCCTCCTCGGCAATATATATTCTCGGGTTGTGGGAGGTACTGCATTCACATCAATGGTTACTGGCGTGCTATTTTTGGTTCCTGTAAGCGTCTCTTCTTCGTCTTACATGAACATCGATTCTAACATTTTTCTGCAAGTCCGGTATTGCTCAGGGAGGTGGCCTGAATCAGAGCTACCACAGCTCATCTGAGCAGTACTCCGTTGGATTCTCTCTCGCTCTTCGGATGATATCTTTGGCATCTGGTGTTACAGTTGGACTTTTCGTCAGTCAGGTTCTCGGTAAGTTGATCCATCATTCATTGACGATATCATGATCAGAAATTGCGAGCTCATACTCCATCAGTCTATCTTTTTGGATCAAAGAAAAATGCGGCACATTTCGCGTTCTAATATTTACATCTATTACACACACGAAGACGCCACGCTATGCGCAAGGAAGAGCGATGGACAACTCAAATAGACGAGCATACGTATCTAATAGAACAGTAATGTAATGAATAATTGAAGCTGGGCGGGGAAATACGACATAGGTTGATAAATAATGGAATTTCGGGCTATACAGAATGCAAGCACTTCCAGATAAAGGATAAAAGCACAGTGATGCGACAACGGACGAATTAGGGATGGCTGTATACTACTGATAAAAAGTCGTGTATAACTGGTGAGTAAAAAGAGTCGTGGTTTATTTTACTTGAAGAGCTCTTTGAGTTGCTCCATACGTTCTTCCATGATTTCTGCCTTGGTACGCGCCTCAAGCGTGATTTGGGCAAGTTTGTTCTTCTTTTCTTGAATCTTGAGCATCGTTTGTTCAATCGACCCTGCGATGACGAATTTGACCGAAAGGACGGGTTTCGTTTGACCCAACCGATGCTGTAGTTGTTTATTAGCTCTATATATTCCTGAAACATCAAGCGCGACACCCACAATTCGATCTATGGCTTGATGTTCAACAGCAGGGTTCCTATATTCGGGAGCATCGTCGGGAGCCGGGTAAAAAAGATATTCGTAAATATAGGAAACTCCACGCACCAGCAAGGATCGATCAGAATGACTCGTTGGGCGGCCGTCAAATTGAGACCGACACCTCCGGCCTTCAGACTAACAAGGAGTACCTCACAGCCGGGATCATATTTGAGGGAGTCCAATGCCTTCGACCGTTCCTCACGTTTCATGGTCCCATCTAGGCGATCATAACGGATCTTATGAACCAGGAGGGCGTCTTCGATCCTATGGAAGGGTACGGTTGGCCGAGGTGTGAGAAAAGTAAAGAAATGAGCGCTTACTTGTCAAGCATGCTTGTCCATTGAGAGCTAAAAACCCACGCATGTGCATGTAATGAGCAAGGGAATGTTGTTACGGGAAGATAGAAGACTCACAACACGACGGTCTTGATTACGTTGTCTGATGATCCGTTCCCATCACTGTCCACAATTTGAACATCGAGTCTAGCGGGATTGTAGTTGGCAGAATGAGGGTTGGCAATCGAGAACGGTATGAGGTGTCCGATGAGAGCGTTTATTTTCGTCGAACGTTCGCAAATCTCTTTCTGCAGCAGTTCAAGCGCTTGTTCTCGGATATTGGGCGGGGGCAGCAGAAGAGAAGCAACGTCCATTTCCAGTTTCATTTCATCATCTTGCGTCTCGAATGTCTGAATCGGAGGTGATCTTGGCTGTACGTCGGGCTCCGTGTTGAAACTCTGTAGCTGGGAGTACTGTCCGCCAAATTGTATCTGCGCTTGCGTCCCCGCCGAGCCTTGCGCCTGGAGCAACCTCTGCTCAATCTCCTGTAACCTCCTCTCCTGTCTCTTCATTCTCTCCTCCTTCGTCTCCTTCTTGACCTTCTTCCCGTCTGTACTACCCGCACTCTCCGTGATCATGTCCTGCTTGATTTCCACCGCATCCACAGGTGACAACTCCGTCTGACACGCTGAGCACTGTCTCGTCAATGTTGCCGGGACATCCGGCCACCCAGGACAAATTGTAGCACGGTAGCACTCTAAGCAAAATAAATGTTGACATCGTGTTAAAACCGGGCGTGGACCACCAGAAGGGCTGCTAGCTCTCGTCGGTGCACGGGACGCTTGGCCTTTCGATTTCCGTCCCCTCTTCGTCGGCGGCGGACCATCAACATCCAGAGCACCAGTGCTACCCGCACCTTCCGTAAGCGCACATAGCTCTCCACCGCATTCCGTGCACTGTGTCGTTGCCGCCTCCCTGAGGATCGCAAAAATGGCGCTTGCCCGAGCCGCATTAATCCCTTCCTTCCCAATGACAGCCACGATATCCTCATACGACGACGCAGGATCCAACGCCGCACCCGCACTCCCAGGTTTGATCTGGATCAACTCGATATGATCACAAATTTGCCTAAGCCTCAACAACCTCTGCAAGATCCCCACATAGTTCTTCATGACCAGATTCTTCCTCGACAAATCCGCGAACTCATCTTTAGACTCTTGCAGATACTGGTTATAGATTTCCAGCTCAGCCTCGTTCAGAGTCAATTCTACGGTCTTGTCTTCGCGAGGTGGTAGAGCGAGAATGCGCTTTCCATCTTGGGATTTGCTTTCCTTCGTACGCCTGAGGGTGATACAGGCCATGATTGTGCGAAGCTTGACCACACCCTCACGTTGGCCGAATTTCGCCGGAGCGCTGATATGCTTTGTCCAGACGTTCTTATCATCAAATGGCGATAGGCGCAGGAACTTGATTAGAGCGAACATGTCATCCAGTTTGTTCTGAACTGGGGTACCCGTAAGGCAGAGCCGCCGGTCCGCAATAAGGTCACAAGATGCCCGGCAACCAACTGTCTGAGTTTCCTTGATCGAACTAATGTAAAATGAGTTAAAGGAGACCGTGCAAATACAAATAAGACGTACTGCGCCTCATCCAAAACAACTCTAAACCAGTGTATACTCTGTAGAGGACTTGCAATTTCCGTGTTCGAAACTGTAGTCATTGGTTTCTTCCTCTTCATTCCCGTCTTCTTTGGTTTCGAGTCGAGCGAGATGTTCCCTGTCTGAATCTCAATATCTAGTCCTCCTGCATCCCCTTTCCCCTTCTCGATACCACCATCACTGCTCCCACCAGCTCCATCCTCGCCATCTTCACTCGCCACCTGCGCAGTCCTGTTCTGTTTCGAGAACTCTGATGCAAGTGTCGCATAGGTCGTAATGACTGCGTCAAAGTCCGCAAGAAACGCGGGATCAGGTCGCCTCGAATTTCCGTGATAGATATAGACCTTCAGGGGATTCCCCTCTCTCACCCGGAGAGGTTTCTCCGGCTTTGAGTCAGCATCCGGTGTGTTCGTACCAGGTGTCGAAGCAGCCGTCGAAGATGTTGTAGTGCTGTTAACACAACCCCCACTGCCACCCACGACGGTCACCTCACCTCTCCAGTGCTCTCGGAATTGTTCTTCCCAATTAGCTACAGTTGACAACGGACAGATGATGAGTGTTGCACGACTCCGCGCTTTGATGCGGCATGCCCTAACAAATTCTGCACCCAGTCTCTCTTGTTGCTTGTCCGCCTTGCCTTTCGATTTGCTGTTCGTTGGGGCAGGGATTTCAGGCATGCCCCACACGGCGCCGGCAAAGTGCGAGGCGTTTGGATATTGCTGTTTGAAGGGCGACTGTTGTAACTGTTCCAATGGCTGTGCCGCGAAGTCTTTCGCGGATTGAAGTGTGGCAGCGATCAAAGACACACAGGTGATGGTCTTTCCCAAGCCCATCTATTATGATGAATTAAAGATAGGCGTCAGTACCGGGTTTGGAGAACGCAAGCGAATAAAATCCAAATGTAGAGAATAGATCACATACGTCGTCTGCCAAAATAGCACCTCTTGCCTCCTTTGGTTCCTCCGCGGTCTGTTCCTCTGTGACAACGTTCATCCATTTCTGTCGTTGAGTCATTGGGTCTGTGTGTGGGCGCCATAGTGTTGAAAATAGCCCATCCAGTGCTGGCTTCTCGTGTTCGCGGTCTAGGAGGAAGGTCAAGGCTTTCTTCTGGTGGGGGTACAATTTTGTTGCGACATCAGGACCTGTAAGGTGGTGTGATGAGCGAATCAGAAGCAAGTATTGCAATTATGATATGATCGCTTACTTGGCTCCGTTTCAGATAATTCAACACCATCTTTTAGATGTTTGAACAGTTCATCAATCTGCGTCCGTTGCAAATCCTGACTCTTCCCGATACCTGGCTCAGGCCATCTTGACGGGCCACCATTAGGCCCGTATAGGCGGTTGTTGAGTACGAGAGGGTGGTTATGACCCCCTGGCGGTGGATTATGTGGATTGAAGTAGGCGTATGTGGTGAGGCGGCGATCATCATAGGGTGGGCTCGGGTGATCCAACAGCAGATTACACTGTTGTAGATAGTTGCCAACCACTGAGATGTTTCCTTTGGGAGTGTACACGAGCAATTGAAGTTGTACGACTGGCAGCTGCAGAAAGGAGTGCTATTAGCCGCGCGCATATTAACACGGGTGAAAAAGGTGTGCGTACGTTGGGTCTCCCCCTCCGTATCTTGGCCTCAATCCGAATCAAGCCCTTCCCAAGCATGCCCCCAAGGCTATTAGCCACCTTCTGCTCAACGAAAGCAAACTCCTCTCCAAGTATTATATCGCCATTCGGAGTCCTGTCGCTAGGCGTTCGTATCCGTATAGATTCCGGGTTTGACGGGCGGCCGGGGTGGTGTTCGTGCTGCAACCTCACGGGCACCCACTCTTCTTGGGATGGGTCGCGGGCCATTAGATATGGAGTAGGGTAGAGAACCAGAGCATTGGCTGAAAGCTGTCCGATACAGACAGGCGTCTTTGGAGGGTCGTCTGGATTGACGGGGACAAGACCCGGTGGTACATTCTGGGCCGCAGAGGGCGGAGGGGATGGAGAGTCGGTAAGATCTATGACTTGGTGTTCGGGATCTGGTACGGAGAGTGGTGGAAGGAAAGGACTGTGTCCTGGGGGATAAGCGAGATCTGGGAGAGCAGGTGGGCTGTACTGCATGTGTTGGGGGGGACCCAGTGGGTATTGGGGGTGCTGGAGAGGGGGAGGGTGCTGAGTCCGGTAAGGAGGGTATGGGTTCATGATTGGCGGAAGATCTTGACCGACAAAGTTGGGGCGATAAGGGGCCATGAAAGGTGAGGAGGTGTTCATGTATGGGGTTGTAGAGGATTCTGGACGGAAAAGAAAGTGATCAGAGATGGGCTGGGTTGGATTAGCATTGATGCTATTGAAGGCTGTGGGGGGAGAATTGGACTGGTAGCGAGGTGATGGGGGGAATGGGTTTGGTGTTATGTTGGAGTCGAGGGTATCTGGACGAGCGCGTTTAGATCTTGGCGAGAGATACTGCGCCGGGGAGGGCTCGTCGTCATCGTGAGTGAGGTCGATTGGGTTGTTCCTTGAGTGTATAGACAGACCAGATATTGGAGGCGTTGAGTCCGCCATGGCTGCCATTGAGGATGGGAGGATAGAGATGGAAGAGAGGCGGTGATCCTGGGCTTTTCGGTATATCCTGCGTGACCTATGAGCTGACAAAGCTTTTCTTCTTCCAAGCCAGCGCTTCTCCGGAACACCCACTCAATTCAGCCAAAAAGCGCCCACCAGTCCAAAACCCGCTTTACTAGCACATCATGACACCAGTCTCACAACACAATTATTCCTTCCGTTCTAAGAATTTCATAGAAACATACACAGAATCAGAATACTACTATTCACTACAATCCACAACAATCCAATGCCTTCCATAGCGCCCGTCAAGTCCATCCCATAGAATAGTACGCCTGCCTAGCTGCTTCCTCCTTGGCAATCTGCTTGCTGCTTCCCTTCCCTTCTCCTTTGCGAATTCCATTGACTACACAAACAAATCAAATGTCATAAGTAAAGATCCATGTCCCACACAGGACACTTGGTCTAAACGTAGATGGCAAACAAGTGACATACCAATACACTGCACCGTCCATTGGCCGGCATGTGAAGGTCCACTAAACTCGGCTTGGTAGTCGACCTTCACTCCGCGCTGCGAGGCGGTTTGATTGAACATGGGCAGAAAGGGGGCATTCGGGGTGGCCGGCGCTAATGGATTCGGCCTCCCCGCAGGTGATGGCATCTTCGGACTGACAGGAGATTTCCCATCCACTGCCGTCAACTGCGTCCGTTGTGACTGGTTTCCGGTCATCGCTTGCAGTGATCGGGACTGAGAAAGCGTGGCCAGTGATTGAAACAGCTGACTGAATTGCGAAAGTTGGGGCGATTGCTGAGCTTGATAGGAAGAAGGCTTGGACATGTGCGGTGGTGCCTGACGGGCGAGGTGTGCAGAAGGGTATGATTGTGATGGCGTATTCAAATATGGGGAGGTGGGGGAATATGGTTGGTTATGGGACGAGGCCGTGACAGAGGAGGAGGATGACAGTGTCGGAGATGCCACCCTAAAGGAAGTCAAGGACGAGCTGGTAGGCTCGTTCTTGATTTTCTTTGCAGGTGGGATATCCGACGCTGTCGCCGCAGAAGGGGCCTGCAGCTCATGATATTGCACAAGTAGCTCAAGCCACTTTGTCACAGCCTCCTGTCCAGAGTCTCGAAAGACTGCCCCAACATAAGCACAGAATACCCTTCGACATTCCTACGTACAGTTGACAATGTTTAACGAGAGTGAGATTACAATCAGAGCCAACGTACCTCAGGTGTTTGCATTTTGGCTCTGTATTCAGGAGCACAACGAATCCGCCTGGCCAATTGGTAAGAATTTACCCATCGTTGTACAGTATCATCATCCAACAACTCCTCCTTCCGATTCTGTAGATAATGAGAAACCATGAGTATGCCACGATGCTATGGTATTGAGGGATCAACAGTGAAATCGACCAACCTCGATCTCCCCGAGAGATAGGAACGGCTTCTTCTGAAACAAAACCAGAAAAACGGCAGTATCTAAAACCTTCTTGCCAAATTGAGCCAGACGTGTGTTGTCAGTAAAAGCCTCTGGTTTCGTGGCATCGGGCGGGCGCAGCGACTCGTGAGCGTAGACCTCGAGTACCAGATCGTTGGTTATGTCCGGGAGGTGAGGGATATCTCCAGGCGGACGAGAGAGTTCCCCAGACCGAGTGCGCTTGAGACTGGGACTAGGGAATGCCCCCGACGACGTAGAGCTGAAAGCATGCATGAGGGATGGTGTGATGAGAGGAGTTGAACAAGTTGCATTCCCCCAATGTGATTGCTACCCTACCGCAGCGCTCGGAATATGCCGTCCACCCACGCCTCCGAGCTCCGGCGGTGATACCCATATGGCAACTCCATTCCCATACCTTTGTCACCTCGTCAAATAGACTCACAATGATTCACGCGAACTCCTCTCAACATTATCCGGGATCCAAAGCATATTACTAACAAAGGTTATAATACAACAGTCGGGTGTGTATGATAGATTAGCAAAATGTAGTTATAGCAATAACTCATCTCCAATGCTCCATAGTTTACTGCATTTCTGTCCCCATTTCGCGAGATTTGGCCTTGCTCAAAAATTTCCTAAGAATATCTACTATGTCCTTCCTTCCCGGAGAACGTTCTAACCGCTCAATCTGTTGGGATATACTGGGAAATGACGTCAGCATAAATTCAACAATGTTTCGCGTGCACTGCGGACCTTCTGGATCCTGCAAGAACAACGCCGCAGTCTTTTAACAGATGGGGAGGAGAGGCCCCGCATACTGGACATGACATCTCTATAGGAACCTTGGCTTTCTTCCTCATGGTTTCACCAGAAGGCGAGCCCGGCCGTTTCGATGATCCTGGTCCTGATGGAGCACGCACGGAATTAGAAGCAGAATTTGAAATATCAAACCGAGACGATGATGCTGTTGGGGCTTGTGGACCACGGTGGGCCTGCATTTGGGTGCGCGGCGCGGATCTCTGAAATTGGGGAGGTTGAGGAACCTGTTGGGATGGAATCGAGTCGTTGACGAGAGTTGACCTGTTTAGCTGCTGCTGGGGTTTGATGGGGTGCAATGGCTGGCCAGCAATGAGGGACAGGTGCCCCCGGCTCCATAGCACCTCATCAATCGCTCTAATAGCAGCGTTCTATGTATTTCATTAGCGTTGACGCGGGCAATGAACTAAACTACTCACCCTAGTTTCCCAATCCTCATCTTCGGCGTGAAGAATCAAGATTTCGCGGTACTCCGCAAGATTTGCTGAGCTATCAGTCATTTCACACTCGCCAAAGCCACCACCATGTCTTTCCCCACAGAGCCCGCACGGTGGATGTACTGGCGCCGCCGGTCTAGAGTCTTTAGACGGATGAACTTTAGTTCTGGATGCAGGGCCGGGTGCATAGTCCGGATTATAGTTCCGATCAAGATGGACGTTGCGTTGAACCTGTCTCCGAAGCTCCTCAACATCCATCCCTTCATCATCAAGTAGAACACCCCCCATGGCAATCTCTTCGTCAATGGATTCTTCCCCGTCGGAAGCAGTATATGCGGAGCCTGAACCGTCCGACTTGGGCGCCTTTTTCCCCCCCTTCTTTGGCTTCGGTTGCATTTCTGGCTTATCAGGCGTTTCATTGACACCTATCTTCTTCTGTACACAAATGTCAACATCCGTCACACTGTATGAAGCACAACATGTAGACTCACATTTGCAATGGTAGCCGCTTTCCGACGACCGCGGCCACGACCACGACCTGACTCGGCCTCCTCCTTCATGACCTGTTTCGTTCGCTCTGCGTCGAACTTCTCCAATGTTTGTGCCCAAGAATCCACTTCCTCATTGTCCCCGATATCCTCAAGCGTATCCTTGTCTGCCGCCCAAATTTTGGCAAACGAGAAACTCATTCCCTCCTTTGGTTTATCCTCTTGTTCGCCTTCTACCTCAGTCTTCTCAATCAACCTGAGTATGTCCTGATCGGAATCTACGAGCGAGTTGGGTCACTCAAGCACCAATACAGGCTTTTGATAGACTCACAATTGATGGTATCACGAGAGTTTTCTTCATCGTCAAAGAGAGATTGCGCTCCGTATGTTAAAATGGATTGGATGTTCTCACCCACACCATCTTCATCATCGTTGATCTTCTGAACAATCAAATGGTCAAGTACTAGTTTCTTCTTTCCAATTTGCATGATACGTTCTAGACTGGTGTCAGTAGGGTGGGGGTGCCTTGAAGCAAGGCATACCTTCAGGACTCTTCTTGACCATGAGTTTGAAGACAAGGCACGTTTTCTTTTGACCATAGCGGTATGCCCGAGCGATAGCCTGGGATAGGTAAGCGACTATCAGAGAATCCAACCGCACCTACATACCTGTAGATCTTGATGAGGATTAAAATCAGGGTCGAAGATAATTACTGTGTCGGCGCTCTGGTCGAGTTCATGAACATCAATCGATTAGTAAGCAATAATAATAAAATGCTCACAAATAGATTGATTCCAACACCCTGTATCCTGGTGAAAATTTGCACTTGTGAGGGAAACATCATGAACATACCCCAGCGCGCGTCGTCAGCAGGTAGATGAATACATCGGAACCCGGTCGGTTAAACTCATCCATCCCTTTTTGCCTGTCTGTTCCTTTGGTATTGCCATCCTTCGAAGCCAATCAATATCAACCAAACCAAACAACGAATGGCAAGGCGTACAAGGCGTAGGTATTTGAGTCCTTCTCCAGTCAAGAAATCCTCGATGATATCCAGCGCGATCACAAACTGACACGAGGAATCAGACATTCTTGTGAGCTCCACAAACGTGATATCATACCTGACTGAAGAGTAAAACGCGATGTCCACGCTCCTTTAGCTTCGGCAACAGGGTCCTTAATAACCGGAGCTTGCAACTAGCGTCAATAAGCTTCTCATGAGCCTCCTGGGGGGTTAGGCCTTTCGGCTCGATCTCGCTGGAGTAGAGATAGGGATGCTGCAAACACCTACATATCATGAACACGACGGGACAACGATAAGAATGACAATCTTACTTCCGGAGATGCATGAGGATATTGTTGAGTTTGCCCTTGGCACCAGATGGGAGGAAATTAGACTGCAACACTCCCTTCATGAGGTCCGTGTTATGCTCTATCATCGGGAGTCAGAGTAGTGAGATAGCATAAGGCATGATAGCAAAACCCACGGTAAATTGAACTCAACACCTTCCGTTGCAATGGTGCCATAGAAACAGGAACAATAACTTCATTCTGTGAACGCGGTCAGTGTCAATAAAAGGATCGCAAGGTGTCACACACCTTAGCTGGAAGCTGCAACACTTCGCTCTTGATGCGTCGTAGGAAATACGGCCGTAGGCGATTATGTAGTATCTTGATACTTTCTTCATCGAGATCAGCGTACTCTTTTTCAAGGGCTTCTAAGTCGGACCACTCCTTTGGATCAAGGAAGTTCATCAGATTAAAGAGTTCACGGATGTTGTTGTTTAACGGCGTCTGAATCAAGATCCTTCAGCAACGAAAAGCGTGAAAGATAACATCAGGAGCGTACCCCGGTCATAATGACACGATGGTTGCTCCTCAACTCATTGAGTTTGCGGAACAACAGGCTATTATCACTTTTCACTGTAATGTATTAAAATGCGGCACAACGGAGGAACAAATATGATACTCACATCGCTGACCCTCATCAACAACCAACGCCTCCCACCGATCCTGGTTCTTGAACACAGTCGTAAAATCTCTTCCTGTAATATTCTCGTATGTAGTCACAAGCACATGAAATTTTGCTGGGGTGTGTGTCGAAAGGTAATTTTCATGGAACAGCTCAAACTTCTTGATCACATCCCTTGCCTTCTTTTCACCATAGAAAGGCACGACGCGGAGGTTTGGTGCCCATCGTTCGAACTCCCTTACCCAGTTTGTGATGGTTGAGTTCGGAACAACGACGAGCGCTGGGGAAGCCTTCCACTTGGAGGCGATGAAGCCCAAGAAGGTCGCAACTTGGACAGTTTTGCCCTACACATTATTTATCAAATGATTGCCTTTCAAAAATGAAACCATGCTCACAAGACCCATCTCATCCGCGAGAATACACTGCTGGTGGTTCCACCAATTATTGCACAGCCAATTAAATCCATCTACCTGGAATGGCATCAGTTTGAGACCGGCAGCTTGACCAAGCTGTAGATCTGCTGCGTCTTTCAGTAAGTGCTTCTTCCTAAAATCGTCCGTGGGCCGGTTATCAAATTGCTTGATGTGTGCAGCGCTGAGCTTGGGTATCTCTACAGTTCGAGAGAACACATATCGCTCGAAAGCTTTCACAAATGCTTCATAATCCTTTTCTCCCGGCCGAGGCGGTGAATCCCAAGAGGCTGGATGATGTCCTCTTATTAACTTCGCGCCCCAAACCAGCACACTAAGAACTTACCTTCATCATATCCCAAATCATCCCACTTGATAAAAACCCAGACCACCTTCCCGATCTCAGCCATTGAAATCATCTCCCCAGTCCTCTTCTCCCATTGGGCCGCTGTTTCTGTGTTCTCCAGCGACGGTAGCTCCCCATCCTCAAATATAGCCTCCTTTACCTCCTTCATCTCCTCACTTTCTTCCTCTTCCTCTTCCTCATCATCGTCAGTCACAACGACCTGCTTGCGTTTGTTCCTCTGTTGCTGTTGCTTTTTCTTCTCTGCTGCCTTTGACCTCTTGGGCACCCAAAGCACAACATCCAACACCCGATCTACAGTTTTCCATGCCGGCGGGATCCACCTTTCCGCATCCGTCAGGGCATCGCTAGGCAACTTGGGCGTCGCAATTCCCGCTCCAGGTCTCGCGGACGAAGCTCTCGATTCCTCCGCCCCCGCGCATGCAGTAATCTCAAACGTCACTTCCCCACTCCCATCTTCCTTCTTTTCCCCGTCATCAACCGGTTCGTCTAACAGCTTCACCTTTGTCCCTCCACTCAAAAAATGCTTCAGCTTCGACCCATTGGTTGACACAAGCCACATATGCGGCACCCACGTCAACCGTCTGTAACTCCTATCTTGCCATTTCACGAGGTACTCCCGTGGCAATCTCTCCTTGTACGGAGGAGGCTGGTCTCTTGGTCGTGGGGGTTCAACCGCGTCAGGCGGATATGGGCGCCATGCAATGATCTTGTCCAGGGGGTAGCGGTATGATGTACAGTCAGGACACAACCAGGCGGTATCGAACTGGTAATGTTCCGCCACTTCAGGGAGGTCAGCATCCAAGAGAGCAGGAGGGCGACGGAGATGTGCATAGTGGGCGAGACGCTTGCAAGTTAGACAACGATAGAGCAGTTCACGAGACGGTGCATTAGGAGGAGCCTCATCCTGGGAGGGTTGCTGGGAGTCATCTGCCATGACGGTGTCTTCGCCATCTTTCAAAACCGGAGCTGGAGCTAGGATATCTCCGAGAGGCTTGAGAACGGTTTCCATACATCCCATGCAGATACCACCCTTTGTACACGGTCCTGTAATGAAAGTCAAATTTTCATCTATAACTTTGGGGGAGAAAATGAGCTTACCACAAATGAAATCCGTCGTCTCCTGAATTCCAAGTGACTTCCGCTTAGGAGGTTCACTAGCGCCCTCTTCTCCATGCTCCTCCTTCCATTTTACAGTTTCACGTTCACGAATCGCTTTGAGTACTTCATCTCGCTGTGTCTGTGCCATACACCCCCAATGTGCAGAGACGCAGCACTTCAAGCTACAACAGACACACTCAGAACTCGTGGATGACAGAAAGATTGAAACACATACCAACGGACCCAACCCGCCAACCTCTCAATCTTGTCTTCTTCATCTTCTTCATCTTCGTCACTATTCACCTTCTTCTTCCTACTCTTCCTCTTCTTCCAGGCCGCTAACTGTACATGTGCGGGCCCTAAATGACACTTCTCACACAACCTACGATGAGCCCTCAACGGCCTATCATCATCATCCGAGAAATAATCCAACTCGATCTCTCCAATTGGCTTAACGCATCCATACTCCGGCCTTGCGCCTCTCGGTTTCGCCACAGCCCTCTGCTTACCCTTTGAGGCCCTTCTTTTCAATGCTCGCGACCGATAGTCATCCTCGTCACTCTCAATCTCAGACTCTCCGTAATCCTCCTCCTCATACGCCACAGGCTTCAACTTCAATTGCCTTGACCTGAGCGTTCTCCGTCTGGATGGCCCTTCATCATCATCATCAGTCATAGTCAACACGACCCTCCTCGCTTTTTTCGGACTGAAGGGTAGTTGTTGGGAGTCTCTGTGATTTCTCGTACTGCGCCGAGTAGGACGTTCAATGGGTAAGCCGTCGTCATCATACTCCTCGTCATCGGAATATGCTTCGGAATCGGACAAGGGGCTGAGCGAGCTGAGGCTGGATCCCCCCCGGCTAGACAGGTAAAGCTTGAGGACGACACGGTCGAGAGGGTGGATGTACGAAGCAGTGGGATCGAAGGGGGCTAGTGTGCCTTCGATTTGTTTGGCTCCTGAAGAATGTGAAAGAATGTTTGGAAAGAAGCCCATGATTAAAGGCTGGAAACAGAATGCGATGAAATGAACGAATACGCACTGTAAACTTCAAGCAGTTCTGGGAAATAATCATCAAGACCTTCTGCAGAATACTAGATAATAATAAAACGCGTCAATATACGTGGCAGACGCGACGTACAAGCCAAACGTACCCGGTGTGCAATCCCGCCCTTGAAACGAGCAAAATACCAAAGAATACCATTACTTTCGTACTCTCCAATGACTTCATCGATATTAGGAAGTAGCGAAGATTCCTTAACAGGTTTGTACTTGGCTTTGTGCTCCTCAGAGAAATGAGGAAGTACGACATAAACGGATGGAATCTTCTGCGTCTGTAGACTCAGCTCCTCATTGTTGATAGAACCTATGGCACTGGCCGGAGGTGTGTTAGGGATAGACACAACCGAATGTGGCTTCGAGGAAACCCTAGACATTCTCCGGGAAGCAGAACGACGCAAACTCAAAAGAATTTAGTGATGGTCGAGGAAGAAAGTAAACAGGGTCATTATTGGCCGATCCATTTTCGGTAATCCCAATTTACAGCACGTGCGCCAAAGATGGAATCAGACCTTGAAGCAGTGATATCTTCAATAACAGATCATCGCATAGGTCTCTACAGCGACAAGTATCCTAACATCAAGTCGCGAACACTCACCACACTTTTACAACTACATAGATGGCCTAGGTCACCCACACCCCTCGAGCTCCGGCGAAGGAAGTACACGGCCGTGATGTGGAGCAAATCTTTACCATCTCGGCATCACTTCTAGAGCCGGCGCCGTAGTATTTTTGTATCCAGGCGGCCTCTCTGTCAGCCCAGATTCACTATGTTGCACAGGAACACAGATGTTAAATCAAACCTCAGGCCATTGGCTCAGGCCCCGGATGTGATGTGATTCATACCACCGCGGTTAGATCCACTGGCTATTCTCTGGAACCAAAGGCTAACTTTCCGTAGGAGCTGCGCTCTTAACATCATTTCATTTGCGGTCTGACTATGGTGGAAGCTACAGGCTAATCATAGCTCTCGGATCTGTTGAGACGACAACGATGGCCATGATAGATGCTGCCTTATATTAACTGGATTGAGGGACGCCTTCGACCCCCCAACCTACTGCCCCCCATGTCAAACGAACAGGCGCTTCTCTGGGAAAACCTCGAACTCGTTGCTTCAACCACTATCAATGGAGTACTGTGCGGGATCGCCTTATCCCTCTACTTCCTTTCAGCTCGGTCACTCTACCCTCAGCTCAAGGATCCTCATCAGCGGAGGCCGTACACTATATTTATGTTTGTCTACGCTTCTGTGGTGATGATATGTGGAATTATTTTCCTTGCTTCGAGCACATGGGGAGCCCAGTCGGCCTACATCAGTCACAATACTTTCCCTGGAGGAGCACAGGAATACTTCCAATCAACGTATCAGTTTAAGCAGCCGGGTGGCATTATAGAGAGTGCCTCTGGTATCACAGTTGATATCTTGACAGTAGGGGTACAGGTGTGTTTCAGATCTACTTAAAATCTTTTCATCTATATTCAGTTGACATCATAGATATGGCGTTTATGGGTGATTTACAGTGCGACACGGTACGCAATCGCTGTTGTTGCCCTGCCTTTATTACTCTTCCTCTGTTTCATAGGTAAGTCAACATAAATTTCTACCCTCTGCTTTTATAATATCAAAGTTTTAGTAATGGAAATCATCAATATCTTGCCTACGCTTGGAGGTCAATTTTTTATAATGGCAACAATTGTTACATCTCAGTTAGCAATTGACCTCTTTGTCACCGCGCTGGTGGTCATACGCCTACTGGTTGTACGCAGACGCCACGTCGAATTAATGGGTTGGTCGGCTTTGATTCCCGGCGTGGCACGCTGCTAATAACGCTGTTAGGTGTATCAGATATAAGTAAACAATACATGGGCATTGCAGCAATGCTCATCGAGTCGTATGCCCTGGAATTTGTTTGGATTGTTGCAACTCTAGTTGCATATTTCCTGAAAAACTGGCCCGTCTTCACTTTCCTTGCTTATTGCAGCGGTCTTGTCGAAGTAAGTTTATTTGTTATTTTTCTGATATATTGTTCCTTGCGAGTGCTGATACGTACTACCCACCCCCAAGGTCGTTGCATTTTTTCTTGTAATTTACCGGGTGTCCACCGGGAGAGGGTGGAATAAGCAGACGCTACGACAGACTAGTAGTATACACTTCCAGGCGGGATACAGCACACACGATACCACACTTGAAGCTTGAAGCGGTTATCCAGATCTTAAAAGCTCTCCTAGATGTCGATGTGGCTGGGAACTCACTGTAACTGGTCCATTCTGTTGTCTAGTTGTTGGTTTATCATGCGCTTGTTTCTGATACATCCTAATGATGTCTCTCCGTCAAAGGATACAATCAAAACGCGCTGAGAGCCTACGAGGGGAGACGAAGATGAACATGGCTCGAAATATCTTATAGATAGACGGGATGTACCCAGTGCTAGATCTTCTCCTGTGTGAGTGTCACTTGATCCAGTGTATAACAGCGCCGCTGGTTGGCACAACTACATCTCACTATACCTTAATACAGGATCCACAGCATGGACATTCCGCCGCTTTACGAGAAGATGCACCCCTGTCAGATCCCTTTCGGATAGGCTCGAGGCAATACAACACGACTCCAAGCCCATGACAACCCCACTACATGCAGTTTTGATGCCATCGAAGAAACGCTCCTTTCTGTCGAAAGCATTCATCAACGAGGCGTGTATTTATGAACGGGACGCCTGTACACCAAAAGGTACATAATGGAAACCAAGATTAGTCAGGCCACACAACCTTGGGCCGAGGTAGAATGGGAGCCCTGGCGAAGAAGCCAAGGGCACACCTCTTATCCGCTCTGATCATTCACAACAGATATGTCTTGATTAAAAACCCTGCAGTTTCCATTCTTCACAAAGATAGCTAACGCGAACGAAAAACCATAACGAAAAACGGCCGCAACGCGGCCTCTCAGGGTTCACGTACACGTGCCAAGACCCCACATAGTGGTATTCAACCCCGTATGAATCTGTCTATATACACCAAGAGTATGTCCATTTCAAGGGTGTAGGTGCTGAACACCTGCGTATGGTATCCCGCTTGTGGGTGACTGGCTCGGACGACAGGAGAATCGAATTTAAGATGACAAGTTTATAGTGGTACAACGTATCTTTCATACAGTCTACATTCACCAAGACCGTCTTCCATTCACCCCATAGTTTGAGTCGTAGCAGATTTTGGCAACCATCCCCATATACATGAAGCATGATTGTCAGGAAATTTGATTACGGTATTTTCCTGGTTTCATATGCTTATGGTTTGTGAGCATGATTATCTCGGTGATAATGTGTAGTTGGGATTTCCGTATTGAGGGATCGAGAAAAAGCTTGGCGTATTCGGTGCCGGGGGCGATCCAGATTCCAGAACCAAAGTTGGATGCACGAAGGCCCATTGATACGACTCGAACATCGAGATTCAACCCATCCGGCAGCGTAACTAGTGCTTTGACCGTCAAATGAAAGTAAGTGAAACTATCGGATGACCAACATCATGGAGCTCTGGTCAAGTGTTTCAGAAATCATTCAAACCTCGAGCAGACTTGGAGGAAGAGAAATACTGGTTTTGATGAATAAAGAGACCGATAAACGCGTCAAGTCACATGGGAAACGCGGTAATGGGGCCTGCATGCGCGGTTTAGAGTTCTGGTGGTTTCGGCTTTGTGCGACTGATTGAATTCACTACTCGGAGAAGGTGTATTAGATGGTTTCAGCCTAGAGGATGCCCAGCCATTGTTTCCGAGGGTGGTTCTCCCATGCCAAGAGAGATGAGCAGTACAGTGGCAGGGCGAAAGAAGATGAGGCTAATCGCGGACCTTTACCACCAATTTACACGCGCGCTAATCTTGAGCAAGTCTTGGCATGAGATACGTGATCTGGTAATAATAATATCAATACAGGCAGTATAGTATGTACTGTATACAGGAGGTAAAAAGCGAAGGAAAGAAAAGTATTAACAGCACAGTAAGTTACAGAGGAGGAGGAATTGGAGGGTCATATATGCATAAGTCGTTAGCGAGTCGTGGTCAGATTCATTTGCAGTAGCCATTGGTGGCATTGTTGTGCCACCTCTTCTCCATAATCTACGCGGCGTGGTGAGCATCTGGTCAGCAGTCGAGAAGATAAGGCACGTACTTAGAGAGAATGCGTGGGGTATCTTTGGGTCTCCGTATGTAATGCGCAAGGATCCAGCCTCCGGTTTAAGCTTGTTGATAATATATTCCTTCTGCTTCCCAACCCAGTCGTCGTGTTCGGCGAAGTAGAACCACAGACGGTCTCTGTGCTCGTGTAATAACGCGACGTCTGGCTCACGGATTTGCAACATCTCTTCGTGGCCCATTCGTAATGTCGCGCGTATACTTGAAGGGCTTTTCGTTAGCTCACGTATAACTTTGACCTGGCTTATTGGCCATTCCATGCCAACTATGCGATGGAGCAGCCAAACTGGCATGTGTCGGCCGACGTGAGAGAAGCGAGCGATAAAGCGTCGTGGCACAGGTTTGAAGAAATTCTGGAGAGGAATTACGGACGGCAAAGATAATGATAGACACTATTGAAACTTACGGACAACTTTTTCGCATTCGGCGTGTCCGCAATATGGGCGATAGTCGGAAAGAGGAGGAAGATGCCAGAAATGAGGTTGGGGCGTTCCTTGAGCACCTGGGTCCCTGTTAATGGCGCGCTGAGCCGGACTATGGGGAGAGACTTGCCTGTAAGGTGATCCATGCCCCTACGCTATGACCAATAACAACAACTTTAGAAGTTCTAAATTCTGCCACGGTTGCATCAAAGGCTTCGATTGCGCTGTGGACTTGGGATGTTAGACTGTGTCTGGAGTGTGGATTAGTGTCCTTGTAAACCCCAGGGGTGTGGTCTATATGTGTTTGAGCAATAATAGCAAGGTTCTCTGTGGCGTCTTTCTCGTAGAGAGCATTCAAAAAAGGAGTGTAGAAATCAAGGAGGCCTGGGTTTCCTGTAGAGGGGTTAGAGACGGTTCGTTGAGAGAGTCGAGAAAAATAGGGACCTGGGATGAAAATGACGACGGTTTCTGGGGGTACATCAGGCTTCTTGGGTGGCCAGTAGATGCAGTGGGCCGGGCCGAGAGGAGCGGGATGGTGATAGACGGCATTGAGGTATGCGCCTTTGTTTGGTCTGTTGGGCAAGGGAGTGAGGAAGGAGGGAAGACTGGCCATGTGTGTAGTTGGCCAGCCGATGCAAGGAAAGTCTGGAGTTGGGAGTGAGAGGCCTGGACTGAGGAAGGGGGATGTTGAGACGGATATTTATTGGGTTTGGTTCCAGATAAGGCAATGAATTGGATGCTCCCGATCAGAGCAACAACAACACTCTTGCCATCTTCCGCAGTTCATGTCGCGCGTTCCTCCATTCCCCACGCGCCGTCGCTCTCCGTCACAGTCTGCTCCGAGTACTGCCACGAGGCCTCTGCAAATCTCTCGTCCACTGGACTCACCACTCTCCCAGCTTGCTCCTCCAGTCACAGCTCCCATAGGTCCTGCCCGGCCACAGCGTTCCGAGCTCAGAGCTAGACCCACTGACTCTCCGACGGATGGGTATTCACAGGACCAATACAGAGATAGTGTCAGCACAACCCACTCAGATGCCTCTGCACGCCTGCGTACTCAGCAGCGAGCCGTTTCCCACAATACACGCCCTAAGCCAACGAGATCTGTTACGGACGATGACACCCAGACTACTCCGACGTCTTTGGTTTCCGTTATGTCCGCCTTCACTTCTGCAGGTTCCCGAAGGCGGGCCATGACAAACGGAAGCGATGACTTCGAGTACCAGCGTCAGAGGCAGGATGAAATTGAAGCTGAGAAGGCGCGACAACATCGTATCCAAGAAAAGGCCCTGAAACGAAAGGGAACAACCAGGGCTGGGGATATTGATGGTGCGCACCACCCCCACCGCCTATGTTCATGGCTCACCCCATAATCAGCCGTACTCGACGAAATCAAGGACGGATGGGAATTCATGATTGAAACCGATGTAAGACTATCTCCATGTTACTACTTTGTATCAGCCCATAATCTGCAATCTAGTTCAACAATGTTGATCTCGCTCTCCAATTGCTCGACGACTCCTCAGAAGGAAAGGACATGGACTCCTTCCGTCATACAAAACTCATGTTGTCAAAGACTCTCAAAGGCTCTGTTGATAGTGCGTATCAACAAGCCCATCCCTGCAATATGTGTCTCATTCGTGACCAGAGCATTACCAGGCTTTTGCTGCTTCGTTACCTCATCACGCATCCCTTCTCAATCACCTTACAACCACCCAAAAGCAAATCTCCGACGCACGTACAGCATTGCTCGAATCAAAAGAAGCTTTGGGCAACAAGCGAGCGGATCTTGTCCAGCTGTGGTCCCGAGGACAAATGCTCGAGGAGATGATTAAGATTCTGGACGAAATGTGGGTCATTATCCGTCAGCTCTCACTAAGCTTTCTAACGTGCTCACGGGACCATCTTCTTAGCGAACGCTTAAAGACAGTCCCTGATCTTCTTGAGACACTAATGTCCGAAAAGAGGCTCCTTCAAGCCTCAATTCTGCTCGTCCGAAGTCTAAAAATAATTAACAAGCCGGACATGATGGAAATAGGTGCAGTGTCTGATTTGAGAGGTTACCTCGTAGGACAGGAAACGGTGAATCCCTTCACTGTACGACACAATTTTCTCTAACGTTGTGCTCTAGGCTCTAAGAGATATCCTAGTCGATGAGCTGCAGAGTCATCTTTACCTCAAATCCTTCTGGTGCGAGTCCCGCTGGTCGGCCTATCAGCCGGGCCAACAATCATGTCGGTTCACGTCAGTCAGTCACTGTTAGAAATCTCTCTAATCTTGCTCTCCAGTCCCTGTTGTCGAATTTGAAGCCGAAGTCGACATCAAGACCCGGCCAAGCAGGCCGTCCTCCCCGACATCTCCATCATTCCGGCAAACCCGCCTCACACACTTCCTAAGCGACCTCTCAATGCGTGCCAATGATCCTCCTTACGATATCAACGACCAAGCCACCGCCACCGCAGCCGTCGCTTCCTCCGCATCATCAATCCCGCCAACTGCTACTCCCTCCCTCAACGCCACCACTTCAACTAATGTGAATCCAGAGTCCGACTCGTTTGCGTATATGGAGACTCTGCTAGAATCGCTTGCAGTGTTAGGGAAACTAGGTTCGGCGTTGGATAATATCGCACAGAGGTTACCTGGTGAGGTGTTCAGCTTGGTCGAGACGACGTTGGATGAGGTCGAAGAACGGGCAGAATATACAAAACGACAGAACGCTGGTACTTCTGGGTCTTCGACTGATGGGATGGGGAAATCAGATAACATGTATCTGTTCGCTGCTGCCGGTGGGAAGACCATCCCGCTTGCACCTGTGGCAGCCGCCAAGGGAGGGAAGGGTAAGGACCCACCGGTGAAGTCTTCGATGTTGAGGTTGGCCGCGTTGGAGAGCTCGGCGAAACATATGGAGCATGAGGTTTTGAAGGATTTATTTTGGACTTTATATTCGAAATTGGACGCGACTGCGCAAGGGCTGAGGGTCGTTTCGGAGGTTGCTAATCGGATTGGTTCGGTGCGTAACCTAACGTTATTATTTCTTTGGGGATCAAACTGAAGGGTTTGCAGAGAAGGGACTTCAAGGATACGTCCGGTGCGAAACCTGGGTCGTTATTCCCCTTGACAGAAGTTTGGAACCCTGTTCAGGCTGAGGTATGTATCTTTAGAGATTATCGTCTATGTACAACAACCAACCGATCGCAGGTCCGGACGCTGATCCAAGACTATATCACCGATGAACAACACGGCCTCGTATCTGGAAGAAATCCTATCTCATCAATCAACGAAATTCTACGTGAAGGCAGGTTCTCTCGGGACAAAGGAAAAGTACGTTCTTCGGCCTTGATCTAACTTTATCCAGCATTTACGGAACGCCTTTCAGTCCGTATTCCGATTCGCAGACACTGATGTGAAACGGATATCCAAGAGTCTAAAGCCACATGAAGAAGGCTTGACGAGAGTGCTCAGGGACACCATGCCCGGCCTCGTGCAATCCACCACTGGCGGGGACACATTACAAAGCACGATCACGTCCGCAGCGACGGCAAACCTATCGTCATCGTTGACAGACGACCGAATTCTCGGTGGCATGGATCAGCATCACAAGTTACTCATTAAACCGGATACTTTTAATGTCACAGTGTTGTTTCAACCGACGTTGGCGTTCCTTGATCGGATCGTGGATGTTCTTCCGGCGGGGCTGGAGAGTGCGCGGTCGTCGAGCGGGGTGCTTGATGAGTTTGTCCTAAAGGTGTATTTGCCACAGTTGGAAGAAAAGGTGCTGGATTTATTCCATTTGGCTGTTACAGGTGCGTTCGCGACATCTGCGTCCTCTTTTTCATTTGTGAAGTTTGGTATTGATATCATCTCCACGTTTTGTAGGTCCAGAATCGTTTCAACCTGATCCGTTATCTACGAACTTGTCATCGGAGCCGTTAATAAAGGTCCTTCTGACTACCTTTCTTGACAATCCCATGTCTGACGATGTAATTGAATGCACAGGCCAGCACACAATTAATGGCACTCATCAACTCTCTTTGCGTCATGCTGCGGACAACACCATTCCATAGAGAAAACTACTCACGCTTGATTCTCGGCGTCGTCATCCAATTCTATCAAAGGTGTTCCGACCGATTTCATGCACTTACTATGGTTCCGTCCTCGTCGCCTAATGCAGGTGGTGAGCAGAGAGTTGCTTTGGGGGCATTGTGGGCACAGAAGACGGAAATGACACCTTGTCTGACAGAATTGTTGGCTACGCAGGTTCGCACATTGTTTCATTAGCAATTTTCTGGGAAGAGCTGATGAGGCGGTATTCATAGGAGAGTGATATGTCGAAACAGCAGCAGTTGTGTCGGCAACAGACGAATATCGAGATTGAATTGCTTGGGCGGCAGCCGATCGTAAGAGAAGATTTGATACCGTCCGTGCGAAACTTATCGGCTCTTGCGAGTCTATACCATAGTGTGGTGCGTCTGTTTTTGGCTTTCGGTGATTCGGGGATAGAGAAGAGCTCATGGTTGCTTACAGGCTTGGTTTGCACGAGAACTGAGTACACTAAGAGCAAGACCGGATGACTCGCTATTATCACCTACCTCTCCTAATGGGTTAGAAGGTCTTACGGGAATGACTCCCTATACGCCCTTTATCCCACCTCCACCTCCGAATGTGGATGATGGAGAGTTACAGCTACCGCTTTCAAGAGAGATGGCTCTGTACGTACTCCCTTCCTTCCCATTGATGGAAGCAGACTGAGTAGAGTGATGGCTGGCTGATTGTGCTTCTCCTTCTAGACGCTTCCAAGCACTTCTCAAAACCTATGAGCAGCTGTCTGGATTGATCCTGGATACCCTACGGATCGATCTTCGTTGCCGAGCGATATTCTATTTGGAGGCTGCTATGCGACATGTTAGTCCTCGGAGTTTCATTTTTAGATGTGATATCCTGACTCAGTCGAATGCTCGTTCTTTTCAATCAGGGAAATTACGCGCTGACATATGAAGTGACGGAACCTGATCCATACATTATCGACCTTAATACCGACTTGGTGCAGTGCGATGATATTACGTCTACCAGCTTACCACCTAAGGAAAGACGGTGAGTGACGCATTGGATTTTGAGCACTAGCTAGTGGCGCTTACGTCCCTTGTTAAAAGCTATGTATTCACCGGTCTCGGTCATCTAATGGAGCATATGCTCATTTCTAATGCTCGTTTGCTACGGCTACCAAACGATTACGGCATCAAAAAGATGTTGCGGAACATGCTGGCCTTACAGCAAAGTATCAAGACGCTCACCAATGACCAGCAAAATACCGAGTTTGAGCGGGCGAAACAGTATTACTCGTTATATTATTTGACGCCTCAGGTATGTTCTCCAATAAACCCCGTCTCAGTCTCAACTCCACCTTTGTGATCCCGGATCATTTTGCTCATCGCATGTGATATAAATAGGATATGCTTGACCGGATCCGTGAGAAGCAGAGTTTCAACTTCGATGAGTACAAGACGATGTTGAGCTTCCAATGTGGTGTTAATCCCGCGGAGGGTGACGCAGGCGTCGTGAAGGCTACTGATCGCAAGTATAGCATGTATGTAATAGAGCTGCATGGACTGGTGATGGATGATTCGTAGTTTAGCACTTAGCATTATTATTTGGAGGACCTTGTCTATACCTAGTTGTTTTTATTCGTTTCCGTAGTCATGTAATTTTTTTTTTCCGGTTTCTTGGGAGTAACGAACTGCTCAGAGGTGGCTACAATCGTGCGGCGTCGCTGAGTGAGTAGCCTAGTCACCAGGAAGCACTGATGGATCCGCTAGTTGGATTAACAATGAAGTAGTATGTATTGATTTCGGCAAGACAAGCGAGGATATATCTACCTCACGTTATCTTCATGGCATTAGCTATACCTGACTCAGGACACCTTTAGACTCAGCTTTTACCCTTCTTTCCTTGGTTTTTGGGCTCCGTCAGGATGGGTTGATGCCAAGCAAGTTGAGTAGCCGAAGCGACGGGAAGTAGTCGACCACCTGTGGTGTAGAGGTCACCCAGAAATTTAGGCGAACGTTCCACCGAATAGCGTCCAGTACCCGATTTCTGTCCTGGCGTGAATGTAAGAATAGGAATACGTCCCAATAGACTTTGAAATCGTCGTCTTAGCCAACGTGAGGGGTGTCGCTGGGAGGACGAAAGGGAAGTCTCGAGCGTAGCATCGTCGCCTAAAGCTTGGCGCTCCCGTCGCGTTAGTGGCGGGGGTTTCCATGGAGGTCCAACTAGAGTCTCGATATCTTTCAGGAGACTCAAACCTTGCCCAGCACCTCCTCGTGCACCTGCATCCTCCAATGTCCGTCCACCCGAGGTTTTTACTTCAAGCGGAGGGTAAACCTTTTGCACCTCCTGTTTGAAATATCGTTGCAAAATGTTTTTGTGGCGCCTTTTACTCAGCGTTCCGAAAAGGCGTGCCTCTTCGGATAAAGGATCAGCCTGAGGAGGAAAGTTTGGTGGTCGACTTAGGCTCGAAGGTTTCAGGGCTTTCGTGGTACGTGAGATATCACTCGTCAATAGAGCGCGGAGTTCAGGAGAGTAGACGGGAGGCCGGGAAAGTGGTGTTTGCTGGATAATGGGCGGAGGAACTTGGGCATTTGGGTCGGAAATAAATGGCTATTTTTCACGAGAAGCGTCATGTTATTTTGGAGCTGGGGCAGAGCCGACGGACAAACCTCCATAAGCTCATGTTTGAGCTTCCCCTTTCGACCATACGCGATATCGAGAATGTGGTCGAAGCTTCGCCAATCACCGTGAAGTCCTCTGCTCATCTTTCTTACTTCCTGTGAGTGGTGTGAGTACTTCCGCTTGAGGCGTGGGGTATGAATGGAGAGACCTTGGATATACGTTTGAACTTCTTCCTCTGCAGACTGGGAGGCTTTGTATCTCTGAGGTTTTCCAAGTCATCTCGAGCCTTGAGTTGATAGAATTGTCTAAACGCCAGTCAGCCCACGGATGAACTATTTGATGAATGGGTATGAAGTTCTACCGAAGGTAATTGTGGGGTAGTTGGCGGATGACCCTCTGGTAGCTTCGGTAAAGGGATAGTAACGGGAGGGGTTTCGACATGGATGTCAAGGAGAATCTCCGACGGTGGAAGCCTAATAACACCGAACGACCATCACTCTTCATTTATGGTTCCCACGGCCGGTATCGGTTTCTATCTCTGACTTCTACATTGGTGAGGATGCTGGTGCTCCACATGCCCCAGCGACCCTGACCAATTGCATGGACCATAGTGTGCGTAGGACGCACATACAACTTCCGGGAATTCTTGTACACCTATAAGCCTGACGAACATACAAAGTTCAGTCATCTTCAGCTATTTATGCGGAACTAAAAATAACTCAGTTTCGGTGAAAATCCCTGTCGCAACCTCGGTCGTATTCAGAACATCGAGCTTTCTATCCCGGCGCCATCACCATCAGTCACCATCGCGCTCCCTACCCCTGTTCTGTACAGTAAATTCACCGGGATATACCCGCAAAAATGTATATAAAGTATCGCGGATATTGGCCCCAGTCCTCTAGGTCTCAAGATGAAGTCTCTTTTCGTTGCCCTCGTCTCCATATCTTGCGCTCTTGCGCAGCAAGCAGTGAGTATTCGTATAGGTACATCGTCTTGAAATTTACTAAACTGATTGGCAGATTTACGCCCAATGTGAGCCTTCCCTTCCCAATGTTAGATGAAGGACTGAGCACGACGTCCCCCCCCCCCCCCCAGGTGGTGGCACTGACTGGAGTACGTTAACCCATTCACCTCAGATCTGGTAGGAACTAATCATGCGTGAAGCTGGTGATAAGACTTGTGTGACCGGGGCTGTTTGTACCGCTGTTAATGATTGTGAGGCTTGGTTGTCTTCCATGTTGGTCATCACCCCTGACATCTCTCCAAGACTACTATCAATGCCTCCCCGGAACTGCGAGTACCACGGCTACCACCACGTCCTCAGGACCCACTTCGACGCCGACGGTACCTGCCGGTGGTCTCCCTTTCGTGGGCGGTGTGAACATGGCTGGCTATGACTTCACTGTTGTGAGTAGAGTTCCTAATATCTGCTTTAGCAACATCCTCACTGTTCGGTTACGTCAAGTCGACGGATGGCTCCTTCAACGGAACGGGTTCTACCCCACCTGTCGAGCAATTCTCGCACTTTGCCCAGCAAGGTGTTAACATCTTCCGTATTCGTAAGTTCGATCTCCCGTGCTTCAGAGCCCAGCTCTTACTGACAACACTCAAATATTAGCCTTCGGTAAGTAGGGTAACTATGATGGATTCAAACCGGTCAATAAACGAGACTTTAGCGTGGCAGTTGATGACACCCACTGTCGGCGGTAACATTGATAGCGGTTTCTTCAGTCGCTATGACGGTAGTGTTCAGGCTGCGCTCAATTCGGGTAGCAGTCCTTGGGTCATTCTTGACCTTGTGAGCTTTCACCTCCCTCACTTAGCGTAGCCTCAAACTTACCATTCACCCGAAGCACAACTACGCACGCTGGAACGGACAGATCATCAGCCAGGGAGGACCCACTGACGCACAATACGCTAGCTTGTGGTCTCAAGTTGCTGCTAAATACAAAGACAACTCTAAGATCATTGTACGCGGTTATTCTCTTTCGAACTACCAGAAATGTGACTGACAAACGATTAGTTCGGCATTATGAACGAGCCTCACGACGTCCCGAACATCTCCACCTGGGTTGCATCTGTTCAGGCTGTCGTTGACGCTATTCGTGCCGCCGGCGCCACTTCTCAGTACATCCTCCTCCCGGGTAAGAATAATCACTCCCAGTCTTATGGCCCGGATATTAACACGAGGTCCAGGTTCATCTTGGTCCAGCGCACAGGCATTCCCTACTGAGGCTGGGCCACAACTCGTCAAGGTTACAGACCCTGCTGGTGGAAACAGCAAACTAATCTTTGATGGTATGCTACTCTGTCTCTTCTTTGCCAAAGCGACAGGCTGATCAAATCCTAGTCCACAAGTACCTTGACAGTGATAACAGTGGAACTCACCCTGACTGCACTACGGTAAGACGACCCCTTCAATGTTACTCACAGCCCCTGACCAAACGCATATACATAGGACAATGTCAGCGTCATGCAGACCCTCGTCGACTTCCTCAAAGCCAATGGTAATAGGCAAGCACTTCTTAGCGAGACTGGTGGAGGCAACACATCCTCTTGTTTCACCGCGTGAGTCTTCATCCCTCCTTCTCTCTGGGTCGGACTAAAGTTACTTGGACAGTTTGAATTCGGAGCTTGCGTTCGTGAAGGCTAACTCTGATTCAATTGCCGGATTCACTGTCTGGAGTGCTGGTGCTTTCGATACCACCTATACTTTGACCCTCACTCCCAATGCCGACGGCTCTGATCAGCCTCTGTGGACCCAGGCTGGTGAGTGATTCGAGACAAATTCACGCACATCTTCCTCATTAGCTTCATTCACCAGTCCGTCCCAACTTGCCTTGAGGATAAGTGTAACACTATCTATCAATCATGTAATAGTAATAGCAAAATACGACATGTGGACATAGCCTACAAGTTTTAGTATGAATTCAAGATGAGGTGTCAGTTATCTTCAACCATCCTATCACGATTGATTTTAGCTGTGAAGCTTACAAAGTTTGAATAGTAGTGCTTAGTATGAAGGAGCCCTATGCTCCCGGTATGGACGGTCCGATCTGTAAGATAATGATAATCAGCCAATCAGAGATACCAAACCTGGACTTACTAATGACCATTGGGCTAGACCCACACTAAGAACCGGTGCTGCAACAGACCTCCATATCTTCTACTCATTTGGCCTGATTGAGGATGGTGGGTGCTCTACAAATCATATCAAGGACGTTTTTTGACAGCCATCCAGCCACCAAGACGAGATATCAACCCCAGCGGGTTGGGTCGTGCGATCATCAACCGCAAAGTAAAAGATGCCAGACGAATGCAAGAAACTGGGAATGTGCGTATCCCTTTTGTCGTCGCTTTACCACGATTTAACCCCTCTTGACAGTATTCGGTCGATGTCGACACGACCAGCCGGCTGAAGTCTATCACTCAAGAGAGGGATCTCGATGAATTCTTCAACACCGCAGAGCTTGCTGGGACGGAGTTTACTGCGGGTGAGTTTTCCCTGTGCCCATCGCATTTGAAGATGTTCATGTTCAAAGAACGAAGAAACGTAAAAATCATCCAACAGTCTGTTACATCGTCGCAGAATCCTTACCTGCTCACAGAGCAAGAAGAAGCTAATATATTAAAGGAGCAAGAGGCAAACAAAAAACGATTACGAGTACCACGGAGGCCACCATGGACGAAAGTGATGACACCTACTGAGTTAGATAGGCAGGAGAAGGCTGCTTTTTTGGAGTGGAGAAGAGGTCTTGCCGAGTAAGTCATCATCAATTTTTCCTAGGACTGAACCTCGCTCAACATATCTTCTCAAGGCTACAAGAAGCGGGGGGCTTCCTCCTCACACCTTTCGAGAGGAATATAGAGGTCTGGAGACAGCTATGGCGGGTGCTTGAGCGTTCTCACCTCGTCGTTCAAATTGTGGACGCACGGAATCCTTTGAAGTTTCGCTGTGAGGATTTGGAAGACTATATCCAAGACGTTGAAGGACCTGAAGGGGAAGCTGGGACGGGCAGGGGGAAGCGCAAGAGCCTCCTATTAATAAACAAGGCGGATCTGTTGACGGCGCAGCAGCGGTACGTCCGGCGGGATTCCATTTTGTACTCGACTATTGAATGACTATATTCTAGTTGTCATTGGGCGGACTATTTTGAGTCACAAGGCATTCGCTACGCCTTTTTCTCGGCAGCCAATGCCGCGGCTATACAACAAGCTCGAAAAGAGGCAGTCGAAGCAACTTTACAACAGGACGTAGTCAACAAAAACACAGCTGAAAAACTCGAAGAAACGAGTGAAGGTGCGGGGCCTCAGCGCGACGACAGTCGGGGAGAAAATGATGAGGAACCACCAACCCCTCCAGAATCAGCAGGTGAGGCTGAAGATTCGGACGAATCCTCGAGCGAAGAGGACTACTTCTCCGTTGAAGAGGACGATGGGTTTAGTCAGGATTCGAGGGCTCGGGTACTCTCAGTCCTCGAGCTAGAAGACCTTTTGTTGAAGGAGGCACCACTGCTATCCGGCAAGTTTACTGCATCACGACACAGATCGCCCTCTCACATCATGACAGAATTTACAGATGCTTCGGGCAAAGCACCGCCCAAACTCAATGTTGGTCTTGTAGGATACCCAAACGTCGGAAAATCTAGTACCATCAACTCACTCCTGGGAGAGAAGAAAGTCAGCGTGTCCTCGACACCTGGGAAGACAAAGCATTTCCAGACCATCCATCTATCGGATTCCATCGTCCTTTGCGATTGTCCTGGTCTGGTCTTCCCCCAGTTTGCTACCACGAAGGCAGATCTTATCTGCGATGGTGTGCTCCCGATTGACCAGATGCGCGAGTACACAGCGCCCATCTCTTTGTTAGTAAAACGGATACCCAAAGAGGTACTGGAGGCTATATATGGATTGTCTATCAAAGTCCGGAGTATCGAGGATGGAGGAGATGGAAAGATCACAGGACAAGACTTTTTGATAGCTTATGCCAGTATGTCGTTGCACACTTCTCATACGCTATTTTCTCACCCGCTGTCTAGTTGCAAGGGGTTATATGCGCTCTAGTCAAGGCAATCCGGATGAAGCTCGTGCAGCACGTTATATCCTGAAGGATTATGTCAATGCCAAGCTCCTATTCTGTCACCCTCCTCCTAGCATAGAGGAGAATTCCTTCAACGAGAAGACGAGACAGATAGCATTTGAGCGAGCTGCTGGGAAGAAGAAGGCCCCTGTGACTCGAGTAGGAAAGGACTCGGACACATTCGTGTCACCTACGAATGCTACGAACATTTTACCAGCCCGGGGTCAAGGCACCAAATCCAATGCCATTGACGACGACTTCTTCAGGCAAGATCCTTTGGCGGGCCGGCCTATGATACAGGGCCGTAACAGAACTGGTCAAAGTTTTTCAAGAGCCAAGTTCTACCCTCATCAGAACGCCGTGGCCAATGATGGGACACCACTGGACTTTACAAGCGCACGCATTTCTGCAGTCCTGGAGAACGCTGGTCCTGGAAAGAAGCTCCACAAGAAAATGAAAAGGGTGAAACAACGCAGCGGAAAGGGCTACGACTAACGAAACTGTAGACATGTACCTTTTGATGTACATATTTCAGGGATCGTCAGGGATAGTTGGACCCGTTCCGAAATTAGCCTAGAGATCTGATAAATTTGATCACCCTGAAAGGGACGGTATAAATTGACCCCCCGCTTCGTAGATCCTCTCTGCATAACACCACCACTCAACTGCCAACGTTCAACCCTGGTACCGGCGCTCGTCCTCGACTTGAGCTTGATTAAAAACCATAAAAAATGCACATGCTCATACCTAAGCTCATGGTACAGACGAGATCTCTGTCTTTTCACTCGGATTCGACTAGTCTCTCGGAAATTCGGTCCAGCAACATGGATGTATGCGCCAAACTTGTAACAACCTGGCAGGGCTATAGAGAGTGTAACGTCATCACTGGACCTGTTGTACATTGCTACAGTCTTACTTTGTAGCTGTGATTCTCGGGTTCACCTGTCCTGCCACAATTGGGAGAAATGCGAAGCTTTGGTGAGTAGGTGTCCTACGCAAGCTTCTTAGGTTGACCGGAATGGAGTAGTGCATACGTTATAAACCACCCTGCCATCTCCAACCTCCACTGCAAGCTATATGCGTACGAGTTATATGCACCCTCTGTACTAGAGGACTCACATGCATCCTCCGGATCACTAGCGTCAGGTCACCAACAGGAGGAGTGATAGTTTCATGTCAGGTGGGTGCTTTATCTTGTCCTCTTGGTCGATGCGAATGTTTTATTTCTTAGGACTTATCACGCAATGGCATCGTGTATAATGGTCAGCATATCAAAAAGAATTCGGTCATTCTCATGGATGGCGACGTACTCGGCCTTCCCAATAACATCGGTATGATACTTTGCACTTTGGAGTATTATCAAGTTCCAGCAGCTGACAAGATATTACAGAGTTTACCTGCCATCATATTACTCGAGAACCCCAGGAAAAGCTTACGATTTTCGACCCGACTCCGCCACCACAGGCTGCTCAAAAGGTGTGTTGAGGATTTGATGTAGTTCTTCGTGGATGACGCGTTCTTCAGCGTCTCGGAAAGTATATCGTCACGTCTCAGTGCCTAGGAACAGGCTCTTTCGCGACAGTTCACCTCGCTTTGGACCCAACTAGGCATAGACAAGTTGCTTGCAAGAGTATCAGAACACGAAAGGACAACGAGGTCGAGCAGGTTATGAAAGAAGTGAAGATACTAATGAAACTCAAGCATGTGAGCCCCTCGTTTTCTCGCGTCTATTCGCACATCATGATAATACTACACGAATCATTCAGCCAAACATCAACGAGATTTACGATACTGAGCAGGACAAGAAATTCATGTGAATATTCAAACCAAACTGAGGTGTAAACCATCTTCATACGTATTGCACAAGAAACATCTTTCTTCAGCTGTGCACTGGCGGAGACTTGTTCACCTATATCACGGGGCCAATGGGTACTGGGAACCCTCTCTGCGAGGCGGAAGCGAAATACGTCATGTACCAGCTCTTGGAGGGGTTGCATTATCTGCATGACTTAATGATTTCACATCGTGGTGGGTCTTTTCATAATTTCGATCGTAAATAAAACTGATCTGTTATAGACCTCAAGGGATTCCTCAAACATCCTTTCCACTATATATTATACTAATCATTCGTGTCTCATAACAGCCCGAGAATATTTTGTTGCACGCTCCTGGACCCTATCCACGGATCTTAATCGCTGACTTTGGTCTAGCAAGACCAAACGCATATCAGGAAACTTTCAACGTTTGTGGGACGGTCTCTTATTTGCCGCCAGAAGGAGTACTCGCACTGGATCATAAGCATCTTGGATACATCGGGTAGCTTCTTGCCATCCTCAAACGTCGGCCTCAGCTCACCGGCTTCAGGATGCCCGCGGATTGTTGGAGCGCTGGAGTCATTCTCTACGTGATGCTCGCGTATGTCTTCCGTAAAATTGCTGGTATTAGGGAGCTAATTTTATGTTTCATATATGAGTGGGTGTCATCCTTTTGACAACGAACCGGATAAGCTTAAGCCGTCCGAATCTTGCGGTAGCTCGGAATATAGCACTGGGAGCAGGGACACACGCCTCAAGGAACGGATTGTGTGCGGTGGTGTTTATTTTCCGCACTACCCGTGGAACAATTTTGACGACGGTAAGCTTCACCTGGCGTCGAAGCCTCAACTGATCTAGTTGACTGGGTTAGCGAAACAATTAATCCTTGAGCTATTGATTCACGACCACACTAAACGAGCCACCGTCTATTCCGCGCTTAGAAGTGTTTGGATTCAGAGCGAAATCAAAGATCTGAAGTCGTTATACCGACGTAGAATTACAACTACTGTACAAGATTGTGTGCCATAGCAGATTGAGCTGTTCTACCTAGGCGTTTCAGGCTTTGAGGAAATTGGCATGGACTATGAGATCGATGAGCTCAGTCAGGTACGGTCCCCTGCGTTATCAGACATGTACTCACAATGGATGTGATCTGATGCGAAAGTGGATATCTAGAGAAAAGATAAGTGGCAGGACTTGGCAGTGAAAAGATTCAGGGTACATACGAAGTAATAGCTGTGATCATATCCTTCGTGGCTCCGCACCCTAACTTGCACTTCATCGTAGCCGGCTCCCCGGGCAGCTTTGAGGAAATTCTCCGGTAAAAGCTGGCCTTGCTTATAAAAGTTGTCGCCGGTACCCTGAAAATACGATGTGAGAGATTCAAGGCGATTCAAAACAGGCAGTCTCACGTAGTCAATGAGGATATGAGCAGGATCTGTATGTTTAGATATGAGCTCTGTGGCGTCGTACAAGTCCTTCCCTTCCTCAGTGCCGCCTTGGAGGTAGTTGTTGAAAGCCTTTTCTCCCCATGGACATTTCGACGGGTTTGCCACAGGGGAAAAAGCCGAGGCCGATCTGTATTGCTTTGTTTTTGATGCAAGGTAGATTGTCAGTGCGCCGTGGCCACCCATACTATGACCGAAGATTGATTGTCGCGACCAGTCCTGGGGCCTGGTGGGTATAATGAAGATAGAAAATGGCTGAAGCTTACGATAGGCAAACCACTAGCCTCGATCACTTGAGGGAGCTCAATTGTAACATGGGTGAGCATGTTGTACCACTTGGAATATTCGGGCTTTGTGGCGTTCAGGTAGAATCCGGCGCCGACGCCAAAATCCCAAGAATCGGTTTCATTTGGGGCACCTGCACCTCGAGGAGAGGTATCGGGGAAGAGGATCGCGATGCCTTCTGCAGAAGCGGTCTTAAGGAAGTTTCCTTTCTGTGCACTGGACGATGGACTTAGTTAAAAGTGATCGAGGGATAGAAAATGATGACACACCCATTGTCTTCTGTGCAGGTCAGACCTGCGAGATAGATGAGGATGGGAACGTTCTTCTCCGATGCGTTTGGTGGTAGGTAGAGATTGAACTGGGTGGGGAGGCCACCAAGGGCGGCTGACTGGAAGGGAAAATGAATAAGTTCGTGAGCTGCGAAGGCGGGTGTGATCAAATACCTTGAACCTATACTTGATGAGTTCTCCCTCGTAGGATTTGTTGGCGGAGATTTTCTCTAATGTCATTGTGGCTGCAATTGTGTTTGTGAAGTTGGTAATGGGAGTGAGGGGGCTCTTGGGAAGGTTTAGGGGATTTAGGAGTCTGGAGTAGGCCAATGATATAAGTCTTCCACAGGTGGTCATCACGTGTGATTAATTCAGTCATGGTTATCAATAAGTTCGATGCCCATTGGTTTCCATTTGTTTTGCTTCTTGGAGAAATCGAGAATTATGTCGCTTCATCGTTGAGGCGGCTTGGCACATGAGTTTGCTTATCATACTTTTGGAGGTGCAATCAGTGATTTCGACTCTTGGGCATAGTAGTTGGTCTTTGCTGTTGGTGTCTCCGCGAGTGAATGTATCTGCGAGGGGGTGTGTCCACTGTAGATGAGTATCGATGATGTGTAGATGATAGGAGGTTGACCGTGGGCGTTTGAGCCTGGGATCAACGTTACAACAGGCGCCTAGCTGTACCGAATGTGTGCATGGGTCGTTTTGCGCGAACAGTACTTACCAATTCGGGAACCTGGCATCTTCCCCAATTCCTCAGTCTGCCACTTCTTCCAATTCATGGCTTATCTTCTTTGCTCATCTTAATACATTCAAACCCATGCACAAAACAAGGCTTGATTCCCTGGAGGAGGGAGAGGAGAGCTTTTTGTTGGTTCACCTCTGTGTCTTTGGATCCCTTTTGTACTTTCTCTGGCTAAGGAGAGACAGAGCTAATGTAAGTTTAAGCACCAGACGTGGAGCTAGGCTCACTGGATTTCTTTTCCCAGTACAAAAGGATTCCCGCAGTTGGCTTTTCTGGGACCTTAGCTTCGTCCATTAGCCTCTTTAGATACCTATACAATCCTACCAAGGTGCTAAAGAAGGCCTACCTAAAGGTCGGGAATAGAACCAACATCTGAAAGCATAATCTGATAGTTTTTCAGTTCCCTGGTGGCATATTCAGGTGCCCTACTCTCACACGTTGGATTGTTGTTATTGCGAAGACAAAATATGTGGAGGAGTTGCGAAAAGCGCCTGAAGACGATCTTTCAGCTTCGGAGGCTATGAAAGAGGTATGTTGGCGTTTTATTTTGGTGTGTGTCGTGTGCCACATGTCCTGATAGCCAAGAAAAAGATCCTACAACTTGCATTCACAGTCGATTCAGGATTGCTCGCCAACTCGGAACTAAAATCCCTTCTCGGTGCCCAGCTAGCACGGAATTTGCCTCAGGCCCTTCTCGTAATGCATACAGAGATGTTGGAGTTAGTGAATGAGTACGTCCCATCCGAGGAAGATGGTGCGCGTGTTAATTGCTTCCCAAATGCCCACTACTCAAGGAATGTTCAGGATGGAAATACATCGAAGAGTCTGAACTCATAATGCATATATGCAACCGGGTGATTAACCGAGCTCTCGTTGGAGCATCGTTATGTGAGTTTAGTTAGTGGTCTCCGAAAATCATAGTTCTCACCTAAAGCAGCCCAAAACCCAGAGTTCACAGATCTTGTTGTCACTCTCACCAACAACCTGGAACGTTACGCGAGGAAACTGAGAACTCTTCCCGCATTACTTCGACCGTGCGTGCTTTCTACGCTTATACTACAAGGTCTGACCCTCTGGACTGGCTAGACTCTTCGTACTTCTGTTCACACCGTTGCCGCGTATCAAACGGCGAATGCGAGCTCTCCTCTCCAAGACATTGAAAGAGCGCCAAGAACTGCTGGTAAAGCGCGGGGACTCGTTCCCTGTACGTCCGTTTCTTGTCCAATTTTCATGCACTGACGATCAAGGTAGAATGACATGATAACATGGTTCGTCAGCCATGACACCAAATCCGAGATGCCTATAGATGAACTCGTGGCCCATGTGATGCTAGTGAACTACCTCGCAGTTCAGCCCATGGCGAAGGTGTGTACTTTCAACATCGGGTCCTCACAATATAAATCGACCCGCGAGCCCTACCTATCCAGGTAATGAGTCAAGCGCTTCGCAACCTCGCGCAGTATCCCCGCTGCACCGAAGAACTTCGTGCCGAAGTGGACAAAGTTATTAGGCGAGAAGGCTGGTCGAAATCTGGCATCGACAAATTGTATAAATTAGACAGCTTTCTCAGAGAAACTATGCGCCTAAATGAAACTACGTATAGCAGTTCCTATCCAAATTGTGTGTATTTTCGCCTTCTCCAAGGTCAATGTATGTATGCTTACACCCACAGTGAACATGGCTCGTAAAACCATCCAACCAATCACGTTTTCCGACGGTATTACAATACCCTCAAATACGCTCCTCTTTGTCGGTTCACAGCTTCTGCACATGGACGCACGATATTACTCTAAGCCAGAAACCTTCGAACCTTTCCGCTTCATTCCATCTTCCTTCGATGATGACTCCACCATTTCATCACAAATCTCCCCTTCCATGTCCACCACCGAGTCTTTCCCCCTCAACTCTACGCCTCCGGTTCCTTCTTCAGCTCCCCCGCTGGATCCGCCGTTTGTCCCGGTGTCATCTACTCTCCCCGCAACATCGCCTACGTTTCTGGCCTGGGGGCATGGCAAACACGCATGTCCGGGTCGATTCTTTGCTGCCTTCGTTATGAAGCTCATGTTAGCTCATCTCGTGCTGGAGTTTGACTTCCGGGTACCTCCTAGCGCCTCCTCGATTTCTGAAGATTGTAATGACCAGGAGAGAAATAGTGAAGCGGAGAACAAGGATAAAAAGATCCTGTGGATTGAGGTGAAGCGACGGCAGCCGCGGACGAATCCCAATCTATGATGTTGGCCATTAGATAATGCCGTGCTTCACTGAGGCCCTCGTCGGGGTTCGTATTTAGTTAATAGTATGCGACTATTGGTATGGTTGATGGTCTTCCCTAAGAAAGAACACAAGGGCAGTGCCTAAACGAAGGGAGACAGCAGGGGATCTGGAAAAAGAAAGGACGCTGTGCCTCGTAGGGCTTGCGTCGTTGAAGTAGAGGCGGAGCTCGTAAGTCACCTCTGACAGTGACCGTTGAAAATTTGAGGGGTGGCTCTCTCGGAGTATATAGTACTTAGATGCCAATGTCATCGTGGTAGTATACCTAAAGGCTAAAGTACAAGTGAGTCTATTGTAAATAACATGCTAGGTCGGAAACATCTCCATCCTTGCATATCCAACGACAGGATCCCCATCGCCAACCAGCATCTCTACCTCTTTTTCGGTCCAACCCCTCTGCCTCGCTGTTTCGCCTACCATGGCCATAATCCTTCGATTCCACTTTGAATTTTCCTCCTCTGAATCATCATCAATTACCTCGAGAACATCGATCCCAACACCCCCAACAAGCTCGCTCAAGGGGTATGCGCCCGAGAACTCCCAGTCCAAAACCGCCCTCACTTTCGAACCTTGCATCATGATATTCCAACCATTGAAATCGCCGTGTACCAACACGAACGGTTCATCGACAGCTACGAAACTTGTCGCCAACTGTTCCCTTTTCGCTCGCAGTTGGTCTATGAAATCTTGTAGAGATGTGTCCTCGAAAAGGTCGAAATCAATGTCGGATGTAGGGGCATGGGTGTAGTAATAGATT